>VMOF01000001.1:32290753-32466760 GCA_011764245.1 Trialeurodes vaporariorum
CTTCGATCCCGCGTTTCTTGTTTGTGTTCAGTGGTGCATCACTGTTCCTCTCTAGTTCAGTGCTGCATCACTGTTCCTCTCTAGGGAGACCCCTGCCCTGATTGGATGGTGGAGTGGCGTGATCCTACCACTGGCCAATCAGGGACGGCGTCTCTTGAACCTAGAGCTTGAGGCGTGGGTTCGGGGAGAGAAAGAGTTTCTCTACTTTACTTCGAGTTTTGTCTTCCGTGCAACAGGTGTGTAGGCTAAAAAGGAGTTCCTCCTTTTTCTATTTATTTTTATTAGATAATGTGAATTAACTTAAGGGCCGGTCCCATTATGGGATTCGGTTTAATTGCTCTTTAAATTCGGTCGGTCAGTTGGGGAAAATTCTAATTTCAAAGCCAAAGATAAATTCAGTGTAGTGATTTCCTCCTCTACCTCCTTCATTTCTTTCTTTTTTCGGTAAGGGACGTGATGTGATAAAAAATCAACTAGCGTCACCCTTCAAGAAATAGAGAATCTGTGTCTTTTCAATATTTAGAATCAGCCTCAGACTTTCAAAATATTTGCTGACCTCTCCCATTACCATTTGATATTTTTTATACAGATCGCTCTGATCAGCGGCCGAAATAATGATTGCAGTGTCATCCGCATACTGAACTATTTCATCAGCAGCTATCACTTTGCTGATTTTGTTAACATACAGCAGAAAAAGGAGTGGCCCGAGGGTGCTACCTTGAGGAACTCCTAGATCTATTTCTTGTAGCCCGGAACATGCTTTGCCTAAGTTATTTTCAATTGTGACATACTGCTTTCCATCAGCTAGATATGTTTCCATAAGCCCATGCGCTTTGTCCTTTATGCCGGCTTCTCCAAGTATACTCAGTAATATTTCATGATCCACCATGTCAAAAGCTTTACTTAGATCTAGGAGTATGACTAGAGATTCCTTTCCTGCTTCATGATTTTCAATAATCCTTTTCAAAAGTTGTAAGTGCGCAGTTGCAGTGTTTCTACCGGTTAGAAAGCCATGGTGCGTTGAACTAATTTTCCCAGTCACAGTTAAGAAACCATAGAGCCTAGTATACATTATTCTCTCTATTATTTTAGAGAACACAGATAGCAAGCTTATAGGTCTGTAGTTTGTTACTAGTTTTTTGTTACCCTTCTTAAATATTGGAACAATCTTACTAATTTTTAATCTGTCCGGAAAAATTCCAGTTTTAAAGATCTGGTTAATAAGATGAGCTAAGACATTCGCAACTTCCTTAATGGCTATTTTAAGAGTTTTGATACTGATGTCATCATGTCCCGCAGAGGATTTTGCTTTGGCTTTTGTCACAATTTCGGTTACCTCCGCAGCATTGGTTGGATAAAATATCTCCATGCAATCCACGGAGCTACCTTCTTGGCGGCCTGATTTAAGATTTACAGGTTTTGGATTAGAATTTGATAAGTTACTGAACTGGTTTACAAACTCCTCTGCTATTTGTTTGGGCTGATCTATGTTTTCTACACCCTTTTCAATACTCTGTATTAAGTTTTTCCTGTCATTAGATTTTAAGCGGCTGTTTACTATGTCCCACAGAGTTTTACTTTTGCTGACTGACTTCTTTATTTTGTTAGAATAGAACCTTCTTTTGGTTCTCGCAATCAATTTTTTGTAATGATTACTAAAATTTTTATAGACAATTTTTGAAGCAGCGTCATGTTTACTTCGTCTGTGGAGTTCAACTCGCCTTATTCTCGCCGCCGCAAGTTCTTGATTAAACCAACCCCTATTCCTTTTCCTGACTGCACTGTTTTTACGAACAGTGGGGAAGGCCGAGTTAAACATATCTAAAAAGTCATTATGGAATGATTCAAATGCTACATTAACATCGATACAATTATAGACGTCAGACCAATTTTTTGTCTTTAAAAGTAAAAAAAAGTGAGATATGTTGTTAAAATCTGAGAGATTCCGCCCATATCTGACGTAGTCAGTAACTGGCTCGTGGTAAAAATTTAAAACAATAGATCTGTGGTCAGAGAAACCCTCATCTCTAACAAATATCTCAGCATTTTCCACATCTGATATTATATTATCTATACAAGCATTCTGGCGAGTAGGTTCTTTGGTTAGGACTTTTAAATTGAAACCTGCCAAAACATTACGCAGCTCTCTACTCTCAGATACATCATTAAATTCTAGGTTGAAATCACCAGTCAAAATTAATTTATAATTGGTGTTTGAGTGATCATGTAACATTTCATATAATGCCCCTATAAATTCACTGATTTTTGCGGAGGGGGATCTATAGATAGTTATTATAATTACTTTTAATTCTTTGCTTTTGATGGCAGCTGCTTCAAAAATTTGATCAGAACAGTATTTACTGACATCTAAAGACTCAGTGAATGCGGTAACATCTCTCCTACAGAAGATGGCCGCTCCACCGTGGCAAGTATTATTCTTGCTTTCTCTTCTGTGATATGCCGCAACCATATCATAGTTCTCTAACATCACCTTGTCCCTATTAGATAGCCAGTGCTCGACAACACAAAAAAGTGCGGAAGCTTAATGCTTAGCACTACATCCAGAAAATCAATCTTATTTTTTATTGACTGAACATTGATATAAAATACCGTACATTTATTTTCATTGGTTTGTTCATAAGGTAAATTACTGCTTGGGCTACAAAAGTCATCATTGGCAGCATGACTAGCTACACAACTAGCTGCTAATATAGCATTGTCATTTATTTCTAGTTTAAATTACTGCTAGGTGACAAAGATGCTTTGGAAATAATACGATTAACAATAATAGTTTTACCAATATAATTCAGATGCAGTAGATCCTTACTATAATACTTCCTCTTAATATTATCTGATCTGATAACAGTCAGATTAGCATACTGTTTACTGAGCTCATAAAGGATTTTATTTGCACTCCGAATTTCAGAATTTACACACGACTCTTTATGTAAGTCAAATCTACGTGGGATATTAATTAAGAAGATCTTCTTACCCGTTGCTACTAAGTCATTCAACAGGACTATCATGGCACATAAGAAAGCTATGGACTCGTTTCTCGCAATGTCATTAGAACCTACCCAGATCACAACGTTGTCAGCAGAACTTTCCATTATGTCGCCAACGACGACATTGAGGATTGCACCTGGTTTAACAGTGGATGTGGACTTGGCATTTATGCTTCTTTTGAGAATCCCCTGTAGGCCTCTTCCATGGCTATCCGTAAAGAAATCTATGGTATGGGTAGGAGCTTCAGCATTGTGCACCATCCCTTGGTTTGTAGACGGCAAGTTACTAGCTTCAGTCCGTTCAGTGTGGAGACTTGAATTGGTGTTTGAATTAACAGCCACCAGCTCTTTGAATTCACATCCAGACAGTTGAATTCCACCAGGATCTTGTACCCTTGATTCTTCATCGCTAATTGCAGTAGAGCCCGAGACCTCTTGGAGATATGAGTTTGATAGAGATCATTTCCGCCACTCGAATTCGGCAATTCATTATCAGGTGGCAATAGCGGTGTACTTTGAGTTCCAAAAACTTCTGCAGGATTGAATAGAACAGTAGAGTTAAGCTGATCAATTTGAGAGGAATGATTATCCTGACGGGCAGGGGTAGATGTGAGTTTTTTTAATGTGTCGGCTAGCTTTATTACCGTTTGCTGGAGAGAGTTAATTCGAGCTTCCTGCTTCAGAGATTGCTTTTGGAGTATGCTAATAGCTTCATGACAGCTGCACTTGTGATTTAGTTCATTTAGAGGTTTAGGTGATGATATTACATTCTTGTCAAGTTGTTTGCCTGATTCACTCGGAGATAGTACTAGAGCTGTCAGCTTTGGTCCGGCATTTTTGTCATGGGAGGCTGAGTTGTAGAAAACTGATCCAAGATGGCGCCGCGGCCAAAAACATCGGTCTCGCGAACCTCCGTAATTACCTCTGTGAAAAGTCCCGTAAATAGCAATACTACTCGGGAATTGTGCGCGGAAAATAAAGCTACTACTTCGGATACTACGAACTCGAAAGAATATTGCCTGACGTGCTCGAAATATGTTAATTCTGGTGTTGAATGCAAAACCTGTTATCAGTGGTATCACTTTGCTAGTTGCTCGGGTGTATCGCGATTGGAAGCCAAAAAAGGTCATTCTTGGTCTTGTGTGCCCTGTAATTCAAGAAAGGGTCTCCGAAAATCTGTGTCTCCGAAAAATCTGCAAAGAAATATCGTTTCTCGACATAAAGTTGCCTCCTCCAAAAAGAACCTCCCCAACCAAGTCAGCGCATCAGACAATCTTGGAGGTTATGTTGGAGTAATCAATGGAGTTCCGGCAATAAGCAATGCTCAGATCACAGCACCTGACCAATCATCCTGCCAGGCTATCAACCCAATGCCATGTAACATCAATGATTCCATATCACTTGAGCTGAATTCTTCAATTAGCAACGAGATAGCAACCTCGCCTTCCAGGTTATCCAGGCTAAGCTCAGTTAGCGGTCCTAACCATGAACAACTTGACCGACTACAAACACTAGTCAATGACCAGAGGGGACAAATTGCAACTCTAACAGAAAGAGTATTAACACTTGAAAAAAATCTTAAGGATCTCCGCAACACAACAGCCCTGCTTGCAAATAACCCCTGTCATTGCAAGACCAGTGGTCCGAACAATGCCTCCAATGCCTTTCAGAGCTCTCGCAATGAGTCTGATAATCGCACCTCACAGAGTGATGCTGTCAGTCATACCTCTCTGAGCAATCACAATACCTCCATGCGGAATGCCTCAGCGACTAATGAGCCCTTGAAGGGACTGTACCTACCTCCGGCAGCACATGCAAGCAGCCACCGAACCAACATTCTAGATGATGCCAATTCCAGCTCTACTGTAACCCACTGTATATCATCCAGCTCTCAACCTATGGATATTCAACCACCCTCCTGCAAGGCAACTACTACCTCTAGCAATAAACCAGTCTCCACCACGTCAACAAAAAACAAACTCTCTATGGAGCTTCTGGATTATGACCTCTTCGCTGATAGCCACGGCCGTGGATTAATGAATCTCTTAGAACAGTCCGTAGATTCCAAGCAAATTGGTCAAAATATTGTCAAACCCGGCAAAACCTTTAATGAAATTATTTCTCTTAACCAGTTTTCTAATAGCAAAGCTAATAATATAATCTTAAGCGCTGGCGCAAATGATGTATATAGGAATGAAGCCATATCCTTCATCAGGTCCCTTCTTAAACTACTAAATGAGCAACCCAATAAGCAATTTTACCTTATTAACATCCCTCGAAGGCGTGATTATGAAGTGGATGCGCCAATTAATCTTGACATTTATGACACAAATAAGGTACTGTTTGAACTAAGCAAGACAGTTGGAAATGTAACCATTATCCGAGCGGATAACATAAAATCATTGTACTACTGCCATGATATGGTACACTTAAACCATACTGGTAAGCAAATCATAATCAAGCGTCTACTAGCAAAAATTTCTGAGGAAAGTAGTCAACTGACTCCTATTAACTCTCCAGTACCTTTAAACTAATTAATGTTGACGAGGCTGCTTCAGCTGACTCGGTTCCTACAGTTATAAACATTCCTCTTGCAACCTTACATGATAATAATTCTCCCATAAGCTCAACCAACATCTCGATTCTTAATCTTAACATTCGCAGTCTGAGATATAAAACTCATGACCTTGCTTTACAACTTTTTACGCATAATCTCAACCCCAATCTGATCTGCTTTGCGGAAGATTGGATAACGGATGATATACATCCTGTCCCTATCGATGGCTATTATTGCGCTGCTTCATTTAACAGGGCTGATCATGAAGGTGGTGGCACCTCCATTTACATCCATAACTCTTTTGTATCCTCATCTTGTCAGTTCATACAATCGCTAGCATCTGAATCGCACATTGAAATCTCGGTATGTAACACCCATAATGATTCTCACCTTTCATTTAGCAAACCGATCAAAATCATATCAATTTATCGACCAGCTGAGGGTAATCTTGATACTTTTTTCGAGAAAATGGAAGCATTGTTGTCATTTTTATTCAATAAAAATAGCTTATTCTTTCTAGCCGGGGATTTTAACCTGGACCTCTTTGCGCTTGAAACTTGCACCAAGGTTGCCAAATTTGCTAACCTCCTTAAGAGCTTTAACTTGTATCCTATTTTCACGACTGATCCTTCCAGAAAATCCAAAAATACTTCTACCTTGATTGATAGTTGCTTCTCTAATCTTCCTGTTGCCTCTAGCGATACTCATAAGTTTACTATCTCGGATCATTTTGGACAAATGGTAAATCTCCAAATTCCCCATAATCTGGTGGGTATCTCGAAAAAAATGCCCATTCTTAGGCGTCATTGGTCCAATCAAAACAAACTAAAGCTACTGAATGACTTAAACCATAAATTACACCCAATTTATAACTCCCTTATCAATATGACCCCAATGGTTTCTCCTTCGGTCATATTCAAGCATTTCAGTGATACAATTTATTCATGTATTGAGAACACCTGCCCGATGAAGCCTGTGGCTACTAGGGAAAAAATTGGTTATTATAATAAGGAAATTGTTGACCTATGTGCTGAAAGAGATGATTATTTCTGTTTCTATAAAACAACTGGATCAAAGTTCTGTAAATCCAAATCTAATAAGCTCACCAAACTTATCAGGAAGAAACTTTACTCCTTAAAGAAAGACCATCACGCTCTAATTATTTCTAAATCGTTAAATCCGTCTAAAACCATCTGGAATCTAATTAAGAAAGAAACGACCTCTGCCCAACCTTCTACAATTGATGCTATTGATTTAGGTGAGGTCGCTATCACAAACCCATCTTGTATCGCCAATGCCTTTAATTCCTCCCTTGTTAATGTCAGTGACAACTACCCTAAAACGGGTGATCCAGACAAAGCTGTTTCTATTTTATCAAAATCTGTAAACACTGACCCTGAAGTCAAATTCTCATTTCAACCTATTAATATTTATGATCTTGACACAATCATCAAGTCCCTTAAACCTAGCCATTCGGATCAGCGTGGGGATATTCCCACATTTGTTTTTAAAGAATTGTTTAATTATCTTGGCCCAACTTTATTACTACTCATCAATGTCTGTATGTCATCTTGTATCTTTCCTAATTTTTTAAAAAGGGCAAAAGTTATCCCGATCTTTAAAAAAGGGAACCGTCGTTCTGTCTCTAATTATAGACCTATATCATTGCTGCCCACGTTATCAAAAGTTCTTGAAAAAGTGCTTTATCAGCAATTACTTAAGTTCTTTGAATCCAATCGACTCCTGTACTGTAATCAATTTGGCTTTAGGGCCGGTAAATCTACAACCCAGGCCATCCAAGCGATTCTCGATCGCATATATGAGGTCTTTGAAAACAAAAGTACAGCCTACAGCCTCCACTTTGACCTGTCTAAAGCTTTTGATCTGATCGATCATAAGATCCTTCTGGCTAAATTATCTTATTATGGCCTTGATACAAATTCGCTCAAGCTCATTGAATCCTACCTGTCTGAGAGATCTCAACAAGTGGTTATCAATTCCCCGGGGGGTCTCATCTTTTCCAACCTTGAGTACATCAAATCAGGTATTCCTCAAGGCTTTATCCTAGGGCCTCTGCTCTTTTTAATATACATTAATGACCTTCCTTGGGCTGTCCACGAATTCTGTGTGTACCTATTCGCCGACGACACCACGGTTCTTCTTGAGGGTGAAAATGCGCTGGTGAATTTAATTAGGGCATATAACCAATCTATTAACTGGTTTGCGGCGAACAATTTGTACGTTAATGATACCAAAACCATGGTCCTTAAGTACTCGCTCCTAAAGCAACAAGTAGTTGACACCTGCATCACCATAAATCAATCGCTGCTCCTCCCAATATCGTCGGAGGTTAAGTCCTTAGGTCTGACATTGGACAGTAAATTAAACTGGAATTCCCATGTAAGTCAAATGTTAAGCAAAGTCCAAAAGCTTAAGTGGGCTCGTAGGAACTTAACCAAGTGCTCAACTCACTCAAGTGTGCTGATTTTTTATCATGCGCATATGGTCTCTCAGTTTAGATATGGGCTTGTGCTTTGGGGCCATGGTACTGGCCTTCAAACTGCTTTCTCCGAGCAACGGAAAATTATAAGGATCATTTTCAACAAACCCTACAATTTCCCCTGTAAGGAACTTTTTGCAACGAACGCTCTACTTACTCTACCATCGCTATATATCTATGAAGTATTGAAATATGCAGTTTTTAACAACTTGATAAAGCCAGTTGACCTCGTACCCATCCATCACTATTCATCTCGACATTTGAATATAGTGGTTCCAAAAATCAGACTTGCCATCTCTGAGCACAATGTTAAAGTAGCAGCTATCAAATTTTTTAACATCTTGCCTGTTGAACTTAAGAACTTATTCAAGGACTCACTGACAGGTCCCTTTCTCCACCAACTAAAGGATCTCCTAATAAAAAAGGCAGTATATTCATTAGATGAGTTTTCTACCCCTTACACCTAGGACCAAGAGCCTATAGAAATTGTACTCTGACCTATTCTGTATTGTTTCTCTGTATTGTTATCTTGTGTCGTTTCTCGGATTATTTGACGTGTATAATAGCCTTCGATCGAGGCATGGATGTACTATTGATTAATAAATAAATAAATAAATAAATAAATAAATAAATAAATAGATGGACAATCCCTATCTGGCTCTAGTTTGCATGACCTAAGTTTCTTCAATTTCTTTTTACATTGTTAAAGAGAATGTGTTATTTTCGTTTTGCCGCTATCTAATTGCATTGAATCGTTTGATCTCGTCATGGGCGCCCGCAGAAAAATTTCCAAGGGGGGGCAAAATTTTTGAATCCCACTGGGGGGTCAAGGGACCCCCCCCCCCCCGAGGTAAAAGGGATGACCTTTTTTTTTTTTTTTTTTTTTTTTTTCCCTCATACAAAATAGTGTACAATTATTAAGCCATTTTAGGTGTATCCGAATAGTAATAATAATTTTGACGTGTTTGATTTTATGGATAAACGGACAACAGATGATAATAATGGTAAGTAAATGTATAATTCTACTATTCCTTGCAAAAAGTGAGTTAAATTTACAACATAAACTAATAATAAAGTTCAGATTCACATTTCATTTTCTTTCGGTCCTTTCATTTTTCTTCGCGAAATTTTGACTGTTTTGAATTCCAGGGGGGGGGCAAGTGCCCCACCTTGCCCCCCCCCCCCCTGCGGGCGCCCATGGATCTCGTATAGGCGCACTATGCCTCAGCCCGTATAAACCAGTAGGCAATTCGCACACCAGTCGTCGCTCAGCGTACGTTTGCAAGAGTGTGTTGTTAATGAACAAAGTTTATTGCTTTTTGCCTATAATAAAACGCTTCGCGCATCGTTGAAGTTCGCCGTCGTTTCGACCGTTCGTGCATGCCACCTCTTCTTCATTCTCTTTCATTTTAATTCTCTTTTTTTGTCCATGTTTTTTCCCTGCGTATTCGACTCCGGCAGATTCCTTTTGACGAATATTCATTATTATCGAGGCTATTATTTCTTTTTTCCCGCGCCAAACTTTTCACCTAACTTCGATCAATTTTGATTATCCCGGAGGTTTCATGTTATAGTCCTAGCCCCACTTCCCTCCCAAAAACGGGCGTGCGCCTCACTTCCCCCCCGCGCCGACCTTTTGTACGAGTGGATATATAAAGTTGCTGTTTGGATTCATCTTTATAATTTTGGATGATATATTTTTTGGGTGGAGTCCATCCCCCTCTTCTCTCCCCATTCAATTTGCCCGTGCCGCACCACCGTCTAACTTTTGAACGAGTTGTGATGTAAAGTTGCTGTTTGCATTACTCTTCATAATTTTGGATGATATTTTTTTGGGGGAGTCCCGCTTCCCTCCAATTTTCCCGTGCCGCACCATTGTCGAACTTTGGATCGAGTTGAGATAAAAAGTTGCAGTTTTGACCAATATTTATTATGTCGGAGGTTTCATTTTATATTCTAAGCGTTATTTTTCCCTTCCAAAAATGGGCATTTTCTTTTTTCTTTCGCGCCGAACTTTTGAACGAGTTTAGATATAGAGTTGCTGTTTGCATTCATCTTCATAATTTTGGATGACAATTATTTTGGGAAATTCAAACATCCCTCCTTCATTCCTTCGTGCATTATCCCTGTCTATCTTACGAACGAGTTGAGATAAAAAGTTGCAGTTTTGATTTATGTTCATTATTCCGGAGGTTTTTAAGTCCTTTCTCTCTTCTCTTCAAACAAAAACGGGCGTGCCATCACATCCTTTCTCCCGTGCCTATCTTTTGAACGATTTGAGATGTAAAATTGCTGTTTGGATTAATCTTCATAATTTTGGATGACAGTTATTTTGGGGTAGTTTAACACACCTCTTCCCTTACATTCTTTCGTGCTTCACCCCCTCTTACTTTTGGACGCCTTGAGAAAAAACTTTCATTTGACACGGCAAGAAAACTTAGTGAAAAAAGGCACACAAGCACATGCGTGACATCGAAAATAATCGAAACATTGAACCGGGTCGATACATCGATCGGTATCGAATATTTACTTTACTTAAAAACATCAAAACATCGATATGCATCAAAAAATCGATCGGCAAGTAGGCATACATTTACATCAAAATACCAAAACATCAACAAAGACTGTCATGATTTTTGTTTTAGAGACCGATCGGAACAGAGACCAACACGGCCCTTTCGTCGGCAACATCGATATGAATCGATTTTCCGATCTGGATCGAATTGTAATTTTTCGATGTTTCAATGTTACTCGATGCATCGATGTTTCGGTGCATCTCATGCGAGTTCGAACCGCAGTCGATGTCCCAATTGGTCAAAACTTCAACTTTTTATCTGAACTCGGTCAAAAGTTAGACGCGCGTTGGTGCGGCACGAGCAAATGAAGGGAGGAAGAGTGACTCCCCCAAAAAAATAACATCCAAAGTTATGAAGATTAATCCAAACAGCAACTTTTCATATCAACTCGTTCAAAAGTAAGGTGTGGTGCGAAGGGGAAGGGGGAGGGTTGGCACGCCCGATTTTGGGTGAGGAGAGGGAGATAGGAAAAATAAAAACAAAACCCCCGGAATAAGGAATATTGGTCGAAACTGCAACTTTTTATCTCAACTCGTTCATAAGTTAGACGCGCGTTGGTGCGGCACGAGCAAATGAAGGGAGGACGAGTGACTCCCCCAAAAAAATAACATCCAAAGTTATGAAGATTAATCCAAACAGCAACTTTTCATATCAACTCGTTCAAAAGTAAGGTGTGGTGCGAAGGGGAAGGGGGAGGGTTGGCACGCCCGATTTTGGGTGAGGAGAGGGAGATAGGAAAAATAAAAACAAAACCCCCGGAATAAGGAATATTGGTCGAAACTGCAACTTTTTATCTCAACTCGTTCATAAGTTACACGGTGATGATGCACGCAGCAATTGCGGAGGGGGGGGGGGGGTGTTTGGATTCCCCCAAAATAATTGTCATTCAAAATTATGAATATGAATCCAAACAGCAACTCTATATCTCAACTCATTCTAAGGTTCGGCACGGGACGGGAATGCCCGTTTCTGAAAGGAAAGAGTGGGGCTAGGACTATAAAATTAAACCGCCGCGTTAATATATTGGTCAAAAATGCAACTATTTATCTCAACTCGGTCAAAAGTTATGCGGTGGTGCGGCATGGGAGAAATAATGAGAGAAGGGGTGAAGTCCCCCTTTAGGTGATATTTCCAACGAACATCTTTAACAATGTATTCCAACTCAGAAGGGTTGAAAATGACCGCTTGTTTTTTTTTTTAACGTTTTATTGAGTACAAGGCAACTACAAAAATGTATTAATCCTAAGTTTCTTCAATGAAAAATGAAACTCTCACAAATAATTAACAGACAAGTACACGGAAGATAAAAGAAGGTATGTGCAGATCGGTATTGAGTTGGATTCCTGCAAGGGAGAGTAGCGATCAAACTCGTTGACCAGCTTATGTAGCCACTTTTCTCCCATTTGATTAACATGGGAGTTGACCAGCCTATGTCATCGTCCGCCAGCGATTGGGACGCCCCTGGCGCCAAATGTCTCGAATTGCATGTACCTGGTTTAATCTACCTAGGCTGACTCCGCTCTTTTGGACCTGACAAGAGAAGACAGCAGGAATCGATCAATCCCATTGGTTGAAAGGGTGTCTCACATGACAGATTTGAAGATTCGAGTCATTTCAGCGACTTTCAGTCATACTGGAATGACTTGAACGACTTCAAATCTGTCACATGGCGCTGCACTATAGTCTGAGATCCTCAAAAAGTGGCAAAAATCAGAAAGTAAATTTCTCATCAATTTATCATTTATAAACTTTCAATGCCAACTTTAATCACAGAGAACATATTTATGTAACTTTAATCACAGAGAACATATTTATGTGTAATTTAAATCTGGACTTGTTAATTGAAAGTTTTAATCTACGCTTGAAAGGTCAAAACCGATTATTTCTGATAGCTTTTTTCAATGATTTTTTGCCACTTTTTGCTGATCTCAGACCATAGTGCGCTGTTTCGACCAATGAGATTGATTAATTCCCACTATCTCGTCTTGTCTGACAGAGGGGAATCAGCCGGCTGAAGTGTACAAACTGTCCTTAGCTGTTTTTGACGGGAGTGGCAAGAAATAAAGCCTAGGTGATGCCCTCACACAATAAATCATCAAAGTCCGTATACTTCCTTTTTTCCCGGAGTTAAAATTAAAAATACATGCATGGTTATTGTTATTGCACATCTCGATCAGCTCGCACTTTAAATTGACGAAAAATTACCGATAAACAAATTTGAGCAAACCACAAACATTTGAGCTTCATTTTACTAACTGACCAGAGGCAATTTCATGAGAGTTGGCAGGTGACAGAGAGGTGTCCGATGATAAACAACTGAGATAACTCCTATTTGTGAGGACAGTGGTTTCAATGTATGAACACGCTCAGTGTATACAATCAAAGAGAACTGGGACCTAATAATGTTGCTGTTTGACGGTCTGCCAAAAGATGATGCATGGTGCGTTCATATAAGTGAAAGATGTTGGATGGTGCATTCTTAAGTGTGGTTGCGTGGGGTTTTAACTCCTAGCAAGTGCTCACCGATCATCTGCAAGCGAGTGAGGTCATAAAATTATTTGGTCTTTGGTAAACTACCAACTCTCATGAAATAGCCTCCAGCATCAAACTTCTCTTCCATCTATCATTATGACTTATGACTCATACATTATGAGCAAGCAAGGTAGTATAACCTTGACAAGGTTTTTCTTTAGGTAAATGTACTATCCATTCTCATGTAAAATAACGATGAAACCATTTAAAGAGACTAAAACTCACTGTTCGCAGAGTAGACTTAGCTCAAAGTTTAGACAGACCACCCTCCTATGCATGCACTGAGTGTGTTTTGCACCCTAAACAAAAGAATAGTACCTTGAATTAAGAGCAGCCTTCCTCGCTTACTACTTAACATAGAACTTTTCTGTTGGTATCACCGTAATTCTGCAAAGAAAAATGTACGAATCAACCTTCAGATTTACTGCTTGAAAACCAAATGCAATAAGTTGAATAGTCTCAGACCTTTTCAATGATCTCATTGTCATTTCCATAGCAGTTTACTTCAGAGTTGTCAGTCCATTTCTCAATAGCAAAATCTTGAAAACACTCTATTTACTGGGAACCTCTGGACAATCAAATATTTACAGTTAGAAGCAGACACATCCAGGAATTTGTGTTTCTCTCCGTTGCACTGTGAACACGAATGTTGTGTTGAAAAAGGACAGATACAGAGGCCGAAATCACATGATGGCCCCTGTCACTATTCTTTTCACACAACGTGTTCAAATGGACAAAGAGAGAGAAAAAAAAATTCCTTGGTCCGTCTGAAGTAGATCACTAGGCGTGGTATGGTTTTTTACAACAAATAAGAAAACCAACGGTAAGGGAGGATGCTGAGAAATTTGACGGTACTCCTTGGGTGTTAGAATGTTACGCTGTCCTGCAAATTCAAGTTTATAAAAAAATGTTCATTTTGGATCTTTTGCTTTAACTTTCAAAATACCTTTTGAGCGAAGATATCGTACTATAAAAGGAGCAGAGGCGAGGGTGATAGTTATTCTAACAGGAGCGAAAACTTTGTGGATGGCATAAGCGACAACAAACGTGCCAGCACTACCGACCGTCGCTGCGGTTACTTGACTATCAAACCCTATGGATTCCACCATATCTTGTACATTTAAACCACTGAAAAGAAGGGGAGGGAGAAAACAAATGTTAGTTCATCAAATCTTGAAGGAAAAAATGTGGAATGTTTCAGAGAGACTTAACTTGTTCTAGGAGGCCAATCTTTGATATTCCCAGTTTTGAATTGACTGGATAAGAATGGAAAACGGTAATTGGTGGAGACGCGTGACATGATTAACAAGTCTAATCAGAATACGAAATATATCTAATCCGTCAACAGACAGTCTTAAGCATCTGGTAACCAAATAGATATATTCAGTATTTTGATTAGACTTGGCAACTCATGACTTGTCTCCACCAATCACCATTTTCCATTCTTATCCAGACTATTCAAAAGTTGTAACTTTCAAAGATCAGCCTCCGAGGACCATGCAAAACTTAGAAAACGAATAAAATGCTACGTTCGTGTTTGTTTTCAAAAAATGAGAGGAAAAAAGTAATATGAATTGTTACATTAATAGCTTAAATTGCTGTTTAGCAAAATGATTCCCATGCTATTCCACTTCTTGTACTGCGCAGATTTAATTGTAACAATATGAAGCAGATGATTTTGTTTTCTTATTTCTTATTCACAAAAAAGTTTGGGTCAATCAAATGGTTTTTATTTGGCTCGTTTTACTTGCAGGGTACTATCACGCAGATGTGATGAGAAGAAGTAAAAAAATACCAACTATTATACACCATACGTTCCTCTATTTCCATTAAATTTGAAGAAGGTGGTGGTGGGGGTCTCCTTAAACATCGAAAACTTTTGAAAAAATAGGTAATAATTGATGGCAAAAACTTTTGTCCTTGAAAAAACTTCCTAGTCCTTGCAAGTAAACGCAACTGCTTGCTCATGAACAAACGCATCAAACTTATTTTAAATCAGACGACTTTACGGTGATTCCAGACAAAACTTGTCATGATTTTAATCCGCTAGAATGCACCACCCGTCACTTTTGGGATTTTAGGCAATTTTGGCATTTTATATGAGATACAAGAGAAAAGTGCAAAATTCAATATCAGTAGCACTTGCGTAGGTTTTCTTATGGATTTCTTTACTTCAAAATTGATTAGGAATTACAGCTGTAATTTTGGAAGGGAATTTTGTCGTTACATAAATGAGTGCAAGTGAAATTAGCCAAATCCAAATTGGAAATTTTCCATTTCCAATATTCCAGCTTTATTTTTGGGTGTTTCAGCTCGGAAATTTCAGGGAATCATCTAATGGTATGCTTGCAAATGCTGGAGATCCTCACATTTGAGCTTTTTGTGCAAATTTACCATTTTTGGCCAAAATCTGTTTACTTATTCAACAGCACATAGTGTCAATATTAGGAACTAATCAACCCTGGCATCATCTTAATGGAATATTAAAAATAAAGGCTCATCAAGATTTATAATGGAAAATCGTCAGTTGAAAAGTGATCTAACTACTGTGATTAATTCTACTAGAGACCAGAGTTGGGCAAATGGGAATCGATTACCGATTACCAAATCCGATTACTGTAATCTTAATCGTTCAATAAAATTACAATTATGATTAAGATTACTGTAATCGTAATCACTGAACGATTAATGGTAATCATCCAAAAAAATATGATTTCAACTACGATTAATGTTCTTGTAATCATAATTGCTCAACGATTACCGGTAATCGTCCAAAAAAATACTATTACGACTATGGTTACTGTATTCGTAATCATAATTGCTCACCGATTACCAGTAATCGTCATTGAAAAACGATGACTTATGAAGTTTTTTCTGGGGGAAATTGAATTTTCCGCTGTTTATATGTCCCTCTCCCCTCAGAATCCATAGAAAAAGTGTTCCATGAACCTCCACGACCAAATTTCGTATCCCAGTTTGGTAATCGATTACTCCCACTAATTACGATTACCGTAATCGATTACTTGTCACTTCGGTAATTGATTACTCCCAGTAATCGCGAATCCCGGGATCGATTAGTAATCCAGCTCGGTAGTCGATTACTCCCCGTAATCGCGAATATCGGGATCGATTAGTAATCCAGCTCGGTAATCAATTACTCTAAGTAATCGATTACTCCCAGTAATCGCGAATCCTGGGATCGATTACTGCCAGTAATCGCAAATCCTGGGATCGATTGGTAATCCAGCTCGGTAATCGATTACTTCTAGTAATCCCGAATATCAGGATCGATTAGTAATCCAGCTCGGTAATACTCTACGTACTCTACGTACTCTACGTAATTGATTACTCCCAGTAATCGCAATTACCGTAATCCATTGAGTAATTTAATCGAAAAGTAATCGATTCCGCCCAACTCTGCCAGAGACAGTAAGAATTTAAAAAAAATATTCGGCATTCCACTAAAGTTGCAGAAAAAAATTTAAATTTAAAAATTTAACTTACCTTGATGCTGCTAAATAAAATCCTCCTAGGGATATTAAAGAAATACCAACATGGAATATTATAACTGTAGTTCCATAATCTCTGACTGCTATTTTCAGTTTCTCTTTTGTAGATAAGGTGGAGGTATCTGGCTCATTTTCTTTTATATCACAGCTCGCGCTTTCAGACTTATCTTCTCCTTTGCTTGATGAACTCATGGAGACGTTTTGAACTATGCCAAAATAGTTCGGCACTTCCTGAGGGATGCAAAGCTTGATTAGTGCAGGTGTATCTGCTCTGAGGCTGATGGATGGTTGCAAAGTTCTCACTCTTGGGACAGTCAATTCTGAAAAGAGAGAAAAAATTCAAGATGCAATTTGTTGGTCATGTGGAGACAATATCTTGGAAAGAATCTTTTAAGAATGACTTGAACTGTGCTTGATGCTATAGGTTCACATCATGCGGTAGGAACAGGCAGTTTTGGTGTGGCAATACAAAAGTCAATAGTTAGCTAACAATGCACTCATCCGTTACAATCAGCTGCGACAAAACTTGCGTAGCATTCCAAACTATCTCTCTCGTGATCCTCATGTCACCGCGGCGGCTCAAGGAGGTGAGGCGACAAAAATGAGAGGCGCAAAGGATTTTTTTTTTCAGACGCTTTCCACCTAAACTTTTTTGAAAATTCTATGCTTCATTCACACTTTTTGGACTACTGAAACAAAGAAAGATGGAATAATAACCATTTTAACCTTTATACGTTATTTTTTTAATCTTTGTTCTTTCTTCTCCTTCAAACAATGTGAGGCGATGGTTCCTTGTCACCTCACTTGCCTCACCTGGCGAGCCGCCACTGCCTCATGTAGGGCTATCTCTTTCTTGGGTCGAATTTATTCAAGGACTTAATTTCCCACTTTTCTTTCTCTAAACTAGGCCTGTGCGATGTCTCGTTCGGTCCATCGAAGTCACTTCGATGCCGATTTCTAACATCGGAGCGATGTATCGAAACATCGAAAAATCGAAAAATATCGAAACATCGAAACATCGATCGGTATCAAATCATTAATTTACTTAAAAACATCAAAACATCGTTATGCATCGAAAAATCGATCTGCATGTAAGCATTACATTTCCATCAAAATACCAAAACATCAACAAAAAACTGTCATATTTCTTGATTTTTGTTTTAAAGATCGCTTGGAACAGTGACCAACACGACCCTTTGGTCGGAAAAATCGATATTAATCGAAGTTATAATGTTTCGATGTGAATCGATGTTTCGATGTGGATCGATGTTTCGATGCGGATCAATGTTTCGATGTTTCGATGCATCTCATGAGACATCGGACCGCACTCGATGTCCCTTAAACATCGGACCGCATTCGATGTCCCTTAAACATCGAACAAGCGTCGATGTATCGAACATCGCACAGGCCTACTCTAAACCGCAGTAAGGCGACTTGAGAAATTCATATTTGCCAGTTCTCTCCCTCCCCTAATTGCCATTATTTTAATTTTTATTTGAATAATTACTTTTTTAAAATCCTTAGTTGTTTTTCCAGCTCTTTGGACCTAAGTTTTATGATTTTCAATTTCATGCATTCAATTTGGCTGTTAATTTTTTTTTTTTTTTTTTGCTGTTAAATTGGCTTCCTGGTCCATACTTACTTTCTGCAGTGGCGTTGCCAAGAGTTTTATGAGGGGGTCTGGAGTCCGAAAAATGTTCAGGGGGGGGGTTCGAAGATAACAATAGAGTAAAATTTCTTTGAAAACGCAAAAAATTACCTTTAGAAGGAATTTAGGTATCAGTGGGGAGAGGGGGTCCAGACCCCCTGGACTCCCCCACCCCTTTGTCTATGCCATTGCGACTTCCCGCAGAGAGTCCTATAATATACTCATCAAACTTCCTAAACAGGACTAGGGAATCGAAGGTACTTGACATTTACAGATAACTGTAGCTAATTAGCAGCAACAGAGGTCAAAATAGTTCTTTTCCTAAGCAAAAGTAAATGTGTTTAATAACCTGGTACCTACATCTACAATGTGTCATCTAGACTGTAGGAATCCAATTTAAAAAGCAGACTAGAACAGAGTCATTGGACAAGGTATATAGATGAAAACAGGTATGTGCAGTTTGATTCCCACAAGGGAGCATGCGAGTAAATGAGCGCTAACAGGCAAACTCCGTGGACCAGCTGACATCACCAGGTTTAACCCATTTGATTAACACAAGAGCTGACTGACCTACATCATTACCAACTAGCAATTGTGACAACACTGCCGGCAAATATCAGGAAGTGCGCTTGACTGGTTTCATCTGCCTTGGTCATTAAAGATCTGTGAAGGTAAACTTTGGTGCGAATTTGGATGGAATCAGACTGAGTCCTGGTGAGTTCTTGCCGCACAAACATAGGAACGTATCCCGCAAAAGAGCTCACCTTTACAAACAGTTAAGAAAATAATACAAATGTCTCACCATAACAAGAGAGCGTGGCAAAAAATCTCTTGTTAACACATTGTTTTGACACTCCGTAGAACTTCAAAGACGTAATCAAACAATTCATTATAAATTTCAGGAGAGAGTGGGGCAAATACACGCGGAGCTTAAAAGCTAAACTTTCATGGCCCACAATATTCCACAAAGCTAAGAAGTTTTTTTCAGTAAATTTAAATTGAAATGATAAAACTTGTGAAGAACAGCTAATTTTCCTTGAAAAACAGCAGGATGAACTTTTGCTTTCCTCGATGCAAGAATGACAGCACACAGCACTCCTAGGTAGATATAGGAATTCGAAAAGATGTCAATGTTGAAATTATTACGATAAGTAGATGCAGAACCCAAAAAGATAAATTTAATAACAAATCTTCAGGATGATTTTTTTTTTAAAAAAAACTTTTTTTTTTTTTTTTTTTTTTTAAGGTTAGGAATTAGAATCTACTCTAGAGTTTTTACCAACCTTTTATCGGTTTTTACGATACGCAGAGAGCCGTGAAAAAAAGTTGGGATGACACAGATGACAGAAACTCCGGCGATGTGTGCTGTCTTGCTCAACGGTGGTCATAAACAGGCGTGACACCTAGCAGCGGAAGTCTGAACTACCAAGTGCCATTGTGATGCCCTATATATTATATTTTCGACGGGAAGAAATATGAGATGGCATGGCGCATGCGACTGGGCGTTGGTGTTCCGATGATAGTCTTAATATGAGGTCAGAGGTTCGAATTTCAGTCACTCCTTTTAATTTTGACAATCTTCAAGATTTTACTTAAGATTTAGTGAGATTTTTTTAGGGATGACAAACAATCCGTAAATCTCATATCGTTGTGTAATTATTTTCCTTTCTAACGTATGTTGGGAAAATTTACAAACGATGATCACTATCGCCACTGAATTCACAATGGAATTCACTCATGAAAATTTGGAAATCTATGTACTTCCTAACAGTATTTTCAATGTTTTATCCATGATTGACAGCAGCAGCTAGATGTAAAATAACACAAAATAATCATCGTATTTTAGTTAGAGTATACTCAAGACTAGAGTCCCTCAAGACAAGTATACTATTTTAGTAATCCGGAGTCAGAAGAAACGTAAAGTCGTAACAAAACGTAGGCACCGCACCGTAGAAAACGCAAGGTAGATTAAAGATTTAAAGATTTAAAGATTTAATCTACCTTGTACTTACAAAACGTCTACTTTGCCAGCAAAATGCGGTTTTCGTCGAGTTCTGTCATCCTGTGTCATCCCAAAAAAATCTCACGGCTCTTTTAGGCATCAGAAACACCGGAGCTCCGAATTTGCAGCAGCGGTTTATGGTTTCTTTGTCATCCCTAAAAAAATCTCACGGCTCTCTGCAGAGGAGTCTACCTTAAAAGTTCCTGTTTCTTTTTTTTCCTGATGCGATTTTGCAATTTGCGTCTTGAGATTAGTCGGATCAGTCTTTCGTTTTTTATTTAATAAATTGTTAAAGAAATTTTCCATACTCTATAGCATTGTTGTGAACTACTGTGCCAAGTGTGCACTGTCTTGTGCATCGCTTATTTACTTTTCATCTTGTGTCAGGATGAACCGCAAATTCAACAAGAAAAAGAATGCCCCTCATTTTTGTAAGTATTGCCTGCACTTCTCGTTTCGTCATTCGTGTATTTTGCCTCCAACTTGATGAGGTTATTCCTCTTAACTCGTCGCAAGGCTCTTAAGTCTGAGGCAATTCTTTCTATTTCACCTTTTATTTTTGTCTAGAAATGTCCATGTGCACAAGGTCATTGCGAAACAGTGGAACACTCATCGGGTAAATGGAGGTCCATTTGATGCACCAAGCCACAAGGAGAGAGTTCTCAATCCTCAAGTAGTGCCGTAATCCTAGCTACTTGAGCAGTGTGTTTCCCTGCATGTATTACAGCCAACCGGATTTTATTTCCATCAACTGATACGGGCTCCCTTGCCAACGCAACGTATGTTATGGTCTTTAGGCAGCCTGAACCTCAAAACTTACCTAGATGACCAAATCCGACAGATGTTTAACAAGCCTTTGTGAATTGTTAATCATCAGTGTTGCTTTGCAATCGTTTTGCCTCTCAATATTCTCCCCTAACCTGTTTGGCTGCGTCAAAGTGTACCCTCACTGACAACTTACTGTTCTATATTGATCTTTCCATTAAACGTAGACACTGAAACTACTACTACTAGTCCACTTGAGCTTAGGAGCCAATTAGAAGAATTTATGTTACTAAAACCCCCTCTATTATCAGAGGTTGTCACTGATCAGTCTGGGTCTGATAAAGTTAGGAACACTATTATGCACTTGACTAGCATTCAACGTGCAATATCGGACGACTGGATCGATAATAAATATTCTAGCGCCACTCACGTAGTAATTGTTAGCATCTGATTTGGGATGAGCATTCATCAATCATTAACTGGTTGAGAATTAGAATCGTACACTCATCAGTGTAGGACATCAGAAACCCTTCCAATGAGTTATGGACTGCCCAGAATTCTTGTGAATCGTGTAAGAGGACAGTACCAAAATTTAAACCTGAAGTTAACTGTTACATGCTCAAGAAAAGGAACAATCCAGGCCTTGTCTCCACCGCGTAGAATCAATGCTAAGTTGTGCTACTGTTCCGCAAATGACCGAACAAACCACTTCTGTGTCAACGTGGATGCTGGCTTGTAATAGTAGTGAATTCAAGGTGATGAGAAGCTTATACTTATCTGGCCTTTTTTTGAACTTCCCAAGAAATAGGATTGCCACTTCAAAGTAGCACACTTAAAGAGGATTAGTTAAAAGAAATCATGAGACTTGACCTGATATTAACAGTAGAATTCCCGTCAAACGGAATATTAAAGAGTGTTCTAATAAATTATTCTGCGATGTGCCTATTGACTGCAGTTTTTCTGGAAATATCGGGTGTAGCCTCATGATTTTTTAACAAATCTTCCCGGACTATGTCACTTTGTAGCATGACATTCCAGTTTTTCTGAAATATTCACAACAAGGTTAGTTTTATGCATTACATTGAAGTATAATGAAAATAGCTGAGCCTCTGGATTCACCTGGACGTATAGTTGCATTATTATGAATACTCATGGTTGGAATGATTAAGAAAGTCTTGTTTGCTTGTAAAGTAGGTTTTGCACCCTTACATGCTGTCCCAAGATTGATTTGACTTTGCAACTGCATTATAGCTTGAATCATGAATGAAAACGTCAGCTTCTTTCTGCTCTTGACCAATCAAGTAGCGCTATTGGCGCTTTGAAGCTGCTGTTATCATGAAAGCTGTAGAACTGTCAGGTCCATTCTTTTCCGGGACTAGCTATAAACTCTTATTATTGTTTCGTTTTGACCATGCTATTTTTTTTGGAGGTTAAGAATGTATCTTGTTGATGTGAAACCTATTAGTTGTTCTGCGGTTTTGACCTTGATTATTTTAACATTTGAAGCATCCAGATGAAAAACTGGCCTCATCCACTCTCCATGAAAATTAAGATTGTGGCAAAAAATGCATTCTCAATAATCTTGCACATCTAGTACATTCAGTAAATACTCTGCGTCAAAAGTTGCCATATCCATGAATAAAACGCAAGAAGAAATCTTGTTATGTAAGCAATCGTAAAGTTTTTCCTGCTTTCTCCAAAGTTACAAAAACGAATGAGGCTAGTTTACATCTGCATGCTTTACTTAAGTTTGAACATTTGACAAATAGTAGTTCGCAACGGTGGTATGAATGTTAGCTGGTAGGACCAAGGCCCCATGAAAGAAGAAAAACAGTTGGTATCCTGCTAACCAGTTTATGGTGGCTAAAATTTTAAACATGAAACTTGATAGAATAGATCCACTCCTGCAGGCTGACCGTTTACTTTTACTTTAAAGTTTAAACTGGTATTTAAGACTGTCTATGCGTGATGTTGTTGATCTAGAATTGTAAGACTTGACTGTTGCCACGGTTCAGGTTAATTGCTAGTTTTTAACAGCTCTCCATGAATCCTAGAGCTCGAGCTCACGTGAAACTTAACTATGGTTACTGTAGAAGCGGCCAAGTATTACATTGCTTGACCTGTAGTGTCACTCATAGGTAGTCTTAACTATCAGTTTTACATCAAACTAAACGACTAGCCCGCAGGTCAAAGTGTTTTGCTCAGTCTTTTAACGGAAAAAATGATGGTTTTGATTTTATACTTTATTGCTCCTTGAACAATCAGATGATGAAATGGGCTTCAGCTTCATCATGACAATGAACGTATCAATTCCTGAATCCTGAATGGATTAAACTATGAATGTTATGATGAGTCATTTGCAAAAGACAATCAGATGATGGAACAGGTATCATGTTGACAGTGAAAGTAGAGACAGGTTCCTTTCTTATCCGATGTGCATCGCCTGATGGGAGATTATTTTAGGCTCATATATATAATAGGCTTCTTTGTTTAGATTTGTGTTCACGACTGATGAGTTTCCCAACCTGTTTAGTTTCAAATGTACCGTTAGGGATTGACAGAAGCACTTTGATGGACCTATGCACATGATGGGTAGATCAGTGCGGATAGAAAATAGAACATAAGTAGGAAAGTTATCAAGCTGTAAAGATTGTGCAGGGTCCTTTGATGGACTCTCATCATCATGCACAAGTCCAACACAAATTTATGTAAACTAAACATTAAAGCTTATCCAATCGGTCTTGAGAGGCCGCTGAATCGATGGCCATCGGATAGAAACCATCTAAGTATCTAAGAGCCATTAGAATGAAGAAAGACTGTTGGATTGTAATCCAAGACAATCTCTGATTGTTTAATGGAGCATTAGATGGAAAAAACAGCTCTTGCTTCTCCTCATGAATTAAATTTTCCGGTTAAAGTGTTTCTTCTTTTCATTTTTCCCTTTATCATGATATTTTTCTGATTCCATACCGATCGTATTTCTTCACTACTTGAATCATTTCATTTTTGTTCTTTTCCTCAGAGTGTCACGCTTGGTGCGGTATCCCTCTTGCTCTCTTTCCCCACAGTGAGGTACCTTGGTCGGTATCTCCCTTCCTTCCTATTCCCTTTTTGTATTCTCAGTCCAGTCGTTCGCTTTGAAATACAAGCATAGCGAACGCAAGGTTTGGGCGGCTGGACTTTACTACTACTACTACTACTACTACTACTACTTTTTTGTTTGCTTGTCAATGTAGCCTCCTATTCAGAACACGATGATCGAACCAGAGGGCGTTCTGGAGATATTCGAATGGTCAAATTTAAAAATACCAGTAACTTGCGCAACTCTACCAGTAACTTTCGCAAGGATTGGCTGGATAGAGCTTTATCAGATGACGATGAAATGATGTCGTCCATCTCTACTCTGGATCATCTATCCGCTAGAGACCAAAACAAATCGTAAGTTTAATTTTTTTCAATAAAAGAATTTGTCTTTTATCTTTGGAATTGTTTTAATTTTGTCAGCCCCATTGATGTGCAGGTACTACATCTTGACAAAGAAAATGAATAAATTTATATTTAAATTATTTTTTGAGTGGGGGGGGGGGGGCAGCTGAACTTTCCCTAGTACCACATACTTTTTTCATTTTTTTTTATTCCCTTTTTTACAATGAGAAAGGATTAAAAAATACTTAGCATGCTGAAAAAGGTTTAATCAAGTCCCATTTTGTGTTGTAAATATTTCCTTACTTTACAAAATCTTAGAACAGTGGAATCCTTCCTAAACAAAATTTTCTTCCAAAAGTTTTGCTACTCCTGATCCAAGCCATTCAAAAAATTACTTTTGAGTACTGTGTGGTTTTAAAACTTAAGGATTAATGAGAAGGAACTCTGGAAATGTGAAAGAATTTTCTGAAACTTTGGATAGCCTTAAGCATTCTACAGGAAAGTCTCTTTCTTACTCCTGTAGGTCATTGATCATTTACTTACGTTCATCTTAACTCTCTCTCTAGTATTTATTATAACCTAAAAGGTCATCGTTAACAAGTGTTCATTTTTACTTTCTCCCCCCCCCCCCCCCTGCAGTAGGGGGTACAAGGAGAAAAAGTATTGTCATCATGAAATTTTAAAATTGGAGCTCTACTCATTTCTTGGCATTTCATTTATGCAATCACATCATAGTTGACTGGTATCCTTCAAATTGCTGTTAATTTTTTTCTTACGTTCATCCAAATTTTTTCCTATTCTCTAGCATTGAGAGATATTTTCAATATCTATCTTATCATTGATTTTAGTAATTTTTTATTTTTCAGCAATACCAATCGACGGTGGAGAAAAAATCAGGGACCTAGAGGAGGAGGAGGAGGCGGCGGCAGAGGACCGGGCAGTGATTTAGCTTTCCGAAACAATTTTAAAAACTTGTTTCGATCTAATAATGCTTGGTATAGAATCACGGTATGTGTTACTCTCCTTATGTTTTTTAAAATTAATGGAAGCAAAAACAAACCAAACAAAAAAAAAAAAGAAGTGGATCATGCGAGTAGCAAGCCTAGCGGTGAAACTGCAAAAGTAGAGTGAAACAAGTGATGCTATCTATCGGGTCTTTCGAATTTTTTCATAGTTGGCAAGTATACTTGCTAGTTTTAGTTGATGGGCTAGTGTTAGAAGAAAGAACTCCCCACAATACATCTTTGAGAAACTGTAGAGGGACAAGAGAAACATGCCCTAGTCAAAGTTAAATTGACAACGATGGCAGTATTAGGTTAAATACACTAACTGAAAGTGACAGCTTAGATCTAGTGCTGTAAATCGCTGCAATGCCACCTTTGCGTAGTTCATATTCTTCCCGCCAAATTAAGTATTTTGTTCAGTATATCCTGTGCTGTATATGCAATTCTACCTACAGAGAAAGTGCGAGGGGTGCGATGACGAGTAAATCTGTCATGCGTTCTGGGTGCATAACCGCTCATGGCGAGTATTCTCATCTTACGCAAAGGAAAGGTAAAGACCAGAGATATGACACTTCCTATCTCCGCCGTGTTAAAAAAACCGTTGGCCAGGCTCCATAAAAACCGCCTGCAGAATGGCCGTGATACAACGTGCAGTACGCTGGTGACTGTAAACATTGTTGTTATTCATGTTGTTGGAAATGAGGTTAGATTCTCTGCAGCATCTAAATGTTTGTCATTTAATAGCCGATGGGATGATTAAAGTGACTTGGATTTTCAGATTCACGTACAAAATATACTCAGAGCTCATTAAACTTCCCAAACACTCTATTAATCTTATTAATTTAGTTAGTGGCGTTGCTGTCAAATCTCATTCAAACAACAACAGTAGTAACAATGTTTACAGTCACCAGCGTACGCCACATTGCATACTTTGTAGGAGTTGAATAACACTTTTGAATCGTTATGCCATATCTCTTAGGCTTAGTAATCTTAGAGTCCCTTGATGGAAATATTGTATAGGGAGTACCGACACGACTCTTTATGCATTTTGACAGGAGTCGATTTAGTCGACTGCCTGAACGAATTCGAAGGTTAAGTTCAACAGTGGACCAGTGGTGGACTGGCGGATTTGCCGGCATTCCGGTCCGTTCCCATACGTTCCTCCACGAATCGACTCCTTTCGTGTGGAGCCTTCAATGTCGTCGACTCCTGCTCGACTCCGTGAGAGCCTAAAACCAACGACCAATCACAACTCGTTGAGCTCGTGTCGGTACTCCCTATACAATATTTCCATCAAGGGACTCTAAGTAATCTCTGGTCAAGACTGATGCTATTTGGCTTGCTAAGTGGTTTCCTGACCATTTTTCATCGACCCTACAATGTGCACCTAAAATCGAACTTTTGCACTGGGTACTCTGTAATTCCTCAAATTATAACCCTCAGTCAGCTCAGATTGTAATCATATCAGGTGGAGTAGACAATTTTGGGGTTTATTCACAGTGGCGTAACAATAGCCGCCGCAATTGGGGGGGGGCGCAAAGAGACAGGGGGCAAATATACAGGGTAAAGGGAAAAAAAAGGAAAAGAAGAAATGAAAAAGGAGAGAAAAAAAAAGAAGAGAAGAACATAAAACAGGAAAATAGGGACGAAGATGATTGAGAGAGGATGGATAGAAAGTTTTGGGTTTTGGAAGACTTTTTTTACAAATTCGCAAAAATTTAAGGCACGAAAGAAAAAGTTTTGAAAGAACAGGTGGGCCCGATTTTTGATTTAAAATTGACAAAAAAAAATACATTGATTCATAACTTTTCATTCGTCCGGAGTTTTGTTCTATGAACCCCCGGGGATCATAGGCCAGTAAATGGGGGGGTGGGGAAGGGGGAAGGAGGGAAGGTGAGGGGGGGGGGCGCAGCTCTTTTTTTGCAGGGGGGCGCATGCATACCTAGTTACGCCACTGGTTATTCAGTAACGTTATTTTGATGAGCAAAATTCATTAGATTGCATTTTTCATCTCGATGATGGTAAGCCAAATTTATTTTGGTTAGTTAGAAAAAAAGTCTGTCTCTCAACTTCTTTTCGATGTGACAACTCATTTTTTAAAATTCTTTATTTCACGGTTTTGCGGGGGCCTCGCTTGATAAAATTCTCTATTGACTTTATTACTGTCATTTATTCGACCGACTCCGTTGATCCCGTATTGTGTAAGTATTTTATTCACTTTTTTTTCAGGTCACTGGCGCAATCAGGATCTCTTCCATCTCCCCTCATTTTTCCCCTTTTAATGTATAAGTAGGAAAAGGACAGAAAGAGGGGGGTTTTTTCCCCCTGTCCATCCTTTTCAACATATGTTTCTTAATGAAGGAAAAAGAGAGATGAAGAAACTCTCGTTGGGTCTGCTCCGGCTTAATTAACAATAATGCAGAAGTTTACTGTGTCAAATCGCACGAAAACCGGGTAAAAGTTCAACACAACAAGCAATTCGAATTAGGCCAAAAAAGTCAAAATTTCAATCGCAAATTTCGTTTGCAACAAGTCAAATTTGGATAAATGTATGTTTTTTAAGAGAAGCTCGCATTTTCTTTGGACGGAATAACATTCAGTTTCCTGTTAGTCCTGCCCTTGTTTGGTTTTGAACAAAAATCAACACCCGGGTCGCGATCTTATGCAGTGGTATCTCTGCCTGCAGAATCATGGGGGGAGAGGAAAAGTAGGGGAAGGGGGGGCAATGTTCTTCGTTTTTTCTGCCGTAAAATGTTTTCCGTCTTGCTTACCTTCCTTTTTCCCTTTTAGGCTTTGTTTAGCGCAACAAAATTCAACTTTTTTCATTTTGACACAATGAACTTTTTCTGTACTCCTGTAAGGTCTTTGTTCCTTGAATTTTTCTGTACTACCTTCCTTCTTTTTCTGTTATTTTTTCTGCGGAAACCCCGAGTTAATAACAGAATTGAATATTTTAAAAGAAAAAATCAATTTACTTGAAATGTATTACAGGTTCTAACAAATAGTGAGGATCTTTGAAAAAAATAATTCCAAAGACTATCTTATTTGCCATAGATACATATAATAGTCTACGTTTATTCAATTTATATTAAATCGCTGCAATGCCACCTTTGCGTAGTTCATATTTTTCCCCGCCAAATTAAGTATTTTGTTCAGTATATCCTGTGCTGTATATGCAATTCTACCTACAGAGAAAGTGCGAGGGGTGCGATGACGAGTAAATCTGTCATGCGTTCTGGGTGCATAACCGCTCATGGCGAGTATTCTCATCTTACGCAAAGGAAAGGTAAAGACCAGAGATATGACACTTCCTATCTCCGCCGTGTTAAAAAAACCGTTGGCCAGGCTCCATAAAAACCGCCTGCAGAATGGCCGTGATACAACGTGCAGTACGCTGGTGACTGTAAACATTGTTGTTATTCATGTTGTTGGAAATGAGGTTAGATTCTCTGCAGCATCTAAATGTTTGTCATTTAATAGCCGATGGGATGATTAAAGTGACTTGGATTTTCAGATTCACGTACAAAATATACTCAGAGCTCATTAAACTTCCCAAACACTCTATTAATCTTATTAATTTAGTTAGTGGCGTTGCTGTCAAATCTCATTCAAACAACAACAGTAGTAACAATGTTTACAGTCACCAGCGTACGCCACATTGCATACTTTGTAGGAGTTGAATAACACTTTTGAATCGTTATGCCATATCTCTTAGGCTTAGTAATCTTAGAGTCCCTTGATGGAAATATTGTATAGGGAGTACCGACACGACTCTTTATGCATTTTGACAGGAGTCGATTTAGTCGACTGCCTGAACGAATTCGAAGGTTAAGTTCAACAGTGGACCAGTGGTGGACTGGCGGATTTGCCGGCATTCCGGTCCGTTCCCATACGTTCCTCCACGAATCGACTCCTTTCGTGTGGAGCCTTCAATGTCGTCGACTCCTGCTCGACTCCGTGAGAGCCTAAAACCAACGACCAATCACAACTCGTTGAGCTCGTGTCGGTACTCCCTATACAATATTTCCATCAAGGGACTCTAAGTAATCTCTGGTCAAGACTGATGCTATTTGGCTTGCTAAGTGGTTTCCTGACCATTTTTCATCGACCCTACAATGTGCACCTAAAATCGAACTTTTGCACTGGGTACTCTGTAATTCCTCAAATTATAATCCTCAGTCAGCTCAGATTGTAATCATATCAGGTGGAGTAGACAATGTTGGGTTATTCACAGTGGCGTAACAATAGCCGCCGCAATTGCGGGGGGGCGCAAAGAGACAGGAGGCAAATATACAGGGTGAAGGAAAAAAAGGAAAAGAAGAAATGAAAGAAGGAGAGAAGAAAAAAGAAGAGAAGAACATAAAACAGGAAAATAGGGACGAAGATGATTGAGAGAGGATGGATAGAAAGATTTGGGTTTTGGAAGACTTATTTACGAATTCGCAACAATTAAGGCACGAAAGAAAAAGTTTTGAAAGAACAGGTCGGCGATTTTTGATTTAAAATTGACAAAAAAAAATACATTGATTCATAACTTTTCATTCGTCCGGAGTATATGTTCTATGAAGCCCCGGGATCATAGGCCAGTAAATGGTGGGGTGGGGAATGACGGGGAAGGGAGGGAAGGTGATGGGGGGGGGCGCAGCTCTTTTTTTGCATGGGGGCGCATGCATACCTAGTTACGCCACTGGTTATTCAGTAACGTTATTTTGATGAGCAAAATTCATTAGATTGCATTTTTCATCTCGATGATGGTAAGCCAAATTTAGTTGGTTAGTTAGAAAATATAGTCTGTCTCTCAACTTCTTTTCGATGTGACAACTCATTTTTTAAAATTCTTATTTCACAGGTTGTGCGAGGAGCCTCGCTTGATAAAAATTCTCTATTGACTTTATTACTGTCATTTATTCGACCGACTCCGTTGATCCCGTATTGTGTAAGTATTTTATTCACTTTTTCTCAGGCTCACTGGCGCAATCAGGATCTCTTCCATCTCTCTCATTTCCCATTTGAATGTATAAGTAGGAAAAGGACAGAAAGAGGGGGTTTTATCCCTCTGTCCATCCTTGTCTAACATATGTTTCTTAATGAAGGAAAGAGAGAGATGAAGAAACTCTCGTTGCGCTACTGCTCAGGCTTAATCAACTAATACTGCAGAAGTTTACTGTGTCAAATCGCACGAAAACCGGATAAAAGTTCAACACAACAAGCAATTCGAATTAGGCCAAACAAGTCAAATTGCAATCGCAAATTTCGTTTGCAACAAGTCAAATTTGGATAAATGTATGTTTTTCAAGAGAAGCTCGCTGATTATCTTTGGACGGAATAACATTCAGTTTCCTGTTAGTCCTGCCTTGTTCTGCGTTATGAACAAAAATCAACACCGGATCGCGATCTTATGCAGTGGTATCTCTGCCTGCAGAATCATGGGGTGAGAGGAAAAGTAGGGAAGGGGGGACGCAATGTTCTTCGTTCTTTGCTGCCGTAAGATGTTTTCCGTCTTGCTTACCTTCCTTTCTTCCTTGTAGGCTTTGTTTAGCGCAACGGAAAATTCAACTTTTACATGGTCTGACACAATGAACTTTTACTGTACTCCTGTAAGGTCTTTGTTCCTTGAATTTTTCTGTACTACCTTCCTTCTTTTTCTGTTATTTTTGCTGCGGAACCTCGACTGTTAATAACAGAATTGAATATTTAAGTAGAAATAATCAATTTACTTGAAATGTATTACAGGTTCTAACAAATAGTGAGGATCTTTGAAAAAAATAATTCCAAAGACTATCTTATTAGCCATAGATACATATAATAGTCTACGTTTATTCAATTTATATTAAATTATGTATAATGTTTTTTGTTTTACTCTAAATATTTTGTTGCCAATTTGATTGAAAACATTGCTTTTGTCTCTTAAAACTGTTACTGAGTTGTCTCTGTTTTTTTTTTTTTTTTTTTTTCTTTCTGTGCTTTAGTACAAAGAAATGGGAGCAAACGCTGTATTTTATGTTGGCGATGTTGCCGCTGCCAGCCAATTAAGAAACCAATCTGGAAGAATGACCTTTCAAGATGGAGCAAAGGTAACCCATTCTCAATGCTCAGTGACTTTTTCTTGTATTCAAGTTTAAAACTCAGCGCAGTTCTTCCAGAAATGTATTATGTTTGCTGAATGAAAATTACTTAGCCCAAAATAGTATCCTCGTAACAAAGATGTCTTGATCATTGCATTCATTCTTTGGTTCTGCGTAACAGAAAGATTTCCCGCTTTGTTGCCGCCCCCCCCCCCCCCCCAGTCATTTGATTTAAAATACAATTGCAATGAACGAATAGTTTGAGTGTTTGACGTTAACTTCGATCACTGCTCTCTTTTTTCTACATAATTTATACCAAGACTCCTAAAAAATCAAAATAATTGCTGATACAAAATTGGGTCACCCTTTTAGCTGTGGGGGAAAAAAATTTGACAATTGAAAAATTGTATAATTTAAATAATTCTTAGCAACTTCTGTCAACAGACTGCCTCATTTTTCAAATCAAAGTTTTTTTTTTCTTTCCTTCTTTTCGAGTTTTATCAATTTAGAAGCATTCGTACTGTAAACAAATTAGAAACAGAAAACTCATGAAAAATCTTGAAAATTAGTTTCAGTGAGCTGAAAGGCTGAATTTGATCATTTTTGGTATTGTACATTTGACGTTTCTACCTCTTTTCCGCTACGAGCTACAACCAAGCTGTGTTTTCAATAATTTTGGTTGAATGTTTTTAGATCATAATTCATGTCAATGGATGCAGACCTGAAATCACTTTAAATCCAACCGATAGAGAAAGAATAAAAAATGCGCTAGTGAGACGTTATAATCCAGCAATGAGAGCTTTGGACTGCTCAAAATTATATGATGATGCAGGTCAGTGTCTCTCTCTTCTACCATTTTCTTTGTTTTAACATGTTTCGTGTGCTTAACCTGTCTTTAACTTTTTTTCCTCGATTGGATTCCTTCCTGTGTGTTGGATACCCTTTGGACCATAAAGGACTGTCATAGAGATGAAAATCAGCTAAATTCGTCCTTTATTTATTTATTTTTCTTATTTGAGAATACTTTTGAACTTCCTCCTGTATCTGCTCCTTTTTTTAAACCAGTTCAGTCGTTTGGTGTAAGCGTAATAAGCCACAGTGTCTGGGCGGCTGGACTTTACTACTACTACTTATTTCTACTTATTTATTTATAAGTACTTCCTTCCCAATTTTGAGAGTCCCTGGCAGATCGCCGTTACTCTCCTCTTTCCTATCCTTTGTTTTAAGAATTCTTTGATTGTCTTTCCTACCCCTTCTTTTTTTATACAGTCCAGTTGTTCGCTGTGAAATATCAGCATAACGAACCACGTGTTTGGGTGGCTGGACTTTACTACTACTGCTACTTATGTTGATACTATATACTACTACATACTTATAAATACAACGGACTTGTCCACAAAAAAATATCACAGAAATACACGAAAAGAGATATTAAGTTAAGAAAAAGTGAAGTAAATGCAACAGTGCTGAATCATAAGTAATAAAAGCATTACAAAAAATCACAGGTAAACCAGATTTTAGAACCTTTTTTTTTTTTTTTTTGATTGAAAAGAGTTTATTCATCATCAAAAAAATACATGAAAAATCCAAAAAATACAATAAAAAATACAAACAAATACATGAAAGAGAAAAAGAAACGATAATGACAATATACAATTTTTTACAAATAATGAGAGAAAAATATGAAAAATAAAGGATGACGAATAAACTGTTTCGCCCTCTAAGACTAAGTCTTGTGGCGGGAGAAACGAGTCTGTCGGTAGGAGAGAAGAAGGAGGAAGAAAAAAAAAAAAAAAAAAAAAAAAAAAATTCAATGAAATAAAGGGAGGGGGGGGAGAAGAAGAAGAAAAGCTTTAAATGTATTTAAACAATTAAACAAATAAAAAGATAAATAAGAATAGGATAAATAATTAAAATAATTAAAATTATACAGTCCAAGTGAAGAGGGAAAGGCATTGATTTATTGGCTATTTATCAGAAACATTTTTACTCTTTTAACAAGCCCGATGTATGGGGTTGTTTTTTCGCTATCCATTTTTTTTATTACTATAGGTAGGTCATTATATGCTTTAATGCTATTGTTTTGAATGTTGTTGTAAGATTTGCTGATTTTGCCTTTTTTGGTTTTTAATAATAATTTTGAATCGCTTCGAGTATTATATGTAGATTCACGCCTCTGTTCTATCAGCCTATTTTTTATAGCCCATTTAATAAGCTCAAGTTTATAAATATTTTGAAACTTAAGTACTTTAACTTCTTTAAATAGTTTTGAGGAAGAATATTGCGATGGTTTTTTCGTTATAATTTTTAAAATGTATTTCTGACTTATTACGAGCGGGTTTAAAAGGGTATTGGCAGAATTTCCATAAACTATAATACAATATTGCAGTAGAGAATAAGCCATTGCATAGTATGCCTAACCCATTGACATGTGTAGATGAGTCATACTGGTCATGATTTTCAAGAAATTCAGACTACTGATCTGGCGATCTCACAGCAACGGAACGATGAGGTCAAAAGCTTGTGTGGTTTTCTGATAGATAGCGCCACTCGCTTCGCTTCTTTCATGGTTTCACCGCCAGGGTGGCCATAAGCATTGTTTCCGTGAGATCATTAGATCAGTAGTATGAATTTCTTGAAAGTCATGACTAGTATGACTCGTCTACATTTGTCAATAGGTTAGGTTCTAAAATCTGGTTCTTCTCCGCAACTTACATACTAACCAGAATTGCTTCTGCAATCTGAAATTCCCCAGATTCCACATTGACGGCCTTTTTGCAAAAGCGCTTCCACAATAAATTGATGACCTCTCTAAAGTGCCTCTTAAATCCATCTGAAATAGAAAGGAGCCCAAAAATCTGGGTCTTTTCCTAAGATGATTTTCAATTTTTTTTTAAATAAGGGTAAAGCCCCCACAATTTACATGCAATCCTGGTTTACCTGCGATCTTAGTTTACACGCGATCCTAGGATCGTATTATCGTGAATATTCTGCAGCCCTGGAATTGTATCTTACCATAGATGTTTTCTTTATGAAAAGTTGATTTGAGCTTGGTTTTTTTACCTTTTCATTCGTGACCCCCTCAATCCTCCTCAATTTTTATTGTCGTGTCTCTATTTACAATTTTCTTCATTGTATTTTTCAGGTCTCAAAGCTGAAAACTGTTTTGTGCCCCTCAGTGTGCCTAGTGTCCTATTGAATGTCATCAAAATCATTGGTGAAACAATTCCTGATCTAATCGCCTTAAATATGTCGGAAAATAAAATTACCCAGCTTCCAGGTGTATCCTTAGTAGACGATTTAAAGAATTTAAAAATTCTGCATTTAGCAAAGAATAAGGTCAGTTCATGCTCCTTCCTTGCTTTTACCTCCTAATTTTTTAGTTATTGGCCCAAATGTTTAACCATTTGTTCTATGTTTGGGACTTTAGCTGTTCTTTGTATGATGGGAAGCAGATTTCAAAGTAATCAACTAGTTCCGGCTCAATATACAATCTTATTTTAAACATGACAAAATTGACGCAGAACACAAGTGATTTGATTTTGTCTCCAACTTTACGGGAACATATGTAGTCTTTCACAAGAGTTTGCAGGTGACAAATCGGTTTCTTTACTGTGCAGTGGACAAGTTTGTGTTTCTGAGCACTGCCTTTGATATGCAAAGATGTGAACAAACCTACAGTGCAAGAAATCGGGCAAGCTGTCATCTGCTATCTTTTGTGCAATGACCTCTATCATGCATAAACTGTGTTTAAAAATTAAACTTTTAAGCATGATTTGCCTATGAAATTTTCTTACAGTAAAACTTCGAACTAACGTTTTTCTCAAAATAACACCGATTTTTGTTGGTTCCGCCCATATCCCTATGCTATCAATGTAAAAAAAATTCATTATAACGTTTTTCGATCGGCCAAAATCTCAAAATAACATCAAAATGACCAATAAAAAAAAAAAAAAAATAATATAAAGATAGCCAAATATACTTAAAAGCAAATTTCCGAATAATAGTTTTCTGTAAATTCTTTTTTAATATGCGTGTTGTTAGGACCTTCAAATAATTACGCTGTCAAACGGGTGGCGCAGGCATATCGGTTGACGATCTTCCGTCTCACCACTGGTGACTCACCAGTGTGGCGTGCGCAGCGGCCGGCGGCGCTGCATCAGCGAGAGTGGTGTGAGCACTGCGCTGCGCAGAGCAACACAAGGCAAACGCAGCGAGATTTTCTTTGAGAGCTACTCTGACTGTCACTCTTTCTGACTCTGCTTGTCAGATTTTCTTATCTTTTCCTAAAACTTCCGTAAAAATACGAAAATCTGCGTATTCCGATGGCTTACCACACCTTTGATGCCGCCAAATGCTACGTACGTGTGTTAGGGGTTGCATAACTTGACTCCGAACTGTCAGAACCTGCTTCCTGCGGCATTAAGCGCATTTTGTAAAGATTTTCGAAATAACGTTTTCTCGAAGTAATGTTTTTTTGGCCAGTCCCTTGAAAAATGTTATTTCGAAGTTTTACTGTATGTGAATTTTCATAACAGTCTGTGAAGTTTTTCTGTTTTAGATGCAGTCTTTTTTATTTGGTGGTCTAGTTGTCCAAATAATGTCCTGCATTACTAATTAGTAATTATTTTAGCAAATTTTACGGTGAGATTTCTTCGCCAGAAACAACCATTGTGTATTTTATTATCTCACCCAAACTGTTTGTTTGCAAGGAGGGATGACATCAATGCTGTACCCGAACCTTGGAATTTATACATTCCGCAAGGTGGGGGCGGAAAGAGTTACTCTACGAAGAGAGACAAAAGTATACAATGTTCCTGATCGGCTAGGAATGGTTTTGTTAACTTTGGCATTTGGTTTCCCCCGAGAAGTTCCAACCCTCAAATCTTCTACCAAACTGTTTAATAAAATTTGCTGTTTAGCTCATCTAGTGTTTTCCTAAATGCAAGGCTGACCCAATACGTTGTGCTTGGTTTAGAAACTTAACATCGACTTTTTCAGATTTAATACACTTTATGAACTAACGGTTCCTACTTCCAAGATTACCAATTTAATTTATCTAGAAACAAAAACTTCAGTCACTTTTTCTTATTTTTCAGCTCACTCACTTCAATAATTTACTGCAGATGAAGAACTTACCTATTGAAGAATTGGTTTTGGAAGGCAATCCATTGTGCTCCAGATTTCGAGATCAGCCCATCTACGTAAAGTAAGACAAAATGTTTAAACCCAAAAAATTTATCTGTCGGGTTTTTTTTTTTTTTTTTTTTACTGTGGGTGGTTGTGTACCTCTATTATTCATTTTACTGCCATACTCCTACCATGTGAGTGAAAATCAGTATATTGTTTCTTTAAACTTTTGCATACATGCTTCCTGCTTCAGCCTCAGAATTTCTGATTCTTTCCTTTTTCCAATTCTTTTATGGATAAAGTTAACCTAAATTTTGGGCATATGATTGATTTTACGGTAACAGGAATACATGCTGAAGCTGGAAAATGGAACCTTTGAATTAATTAAAGTTACTTAACAAATGTTTAAAGTGGTAAAAGACATTACTCTCTGTAGATTTTAATGATGGGCCATTTTGAAGAATCGTTGAAATTCTACTGCTTTTCAAATGTCAATTGGTCATTCTGCCATTGCAAAATGACGTTTTGACAGCTAAACAGCTTTTCTAATTTCAATTATTTATCAAATTTATGGTCTGTCCTTGTTGAAATTTGCAGGAACCAGTGTCTTTGACTAAAATTTTTATTAATTTGGTAACTTTAAATGTTTCGATGATTCTATTTCCATGAAATTGCGGAGCATGAATGGAAAGTCTTGTTACCTTGGAACCACCCATACGCAGAGACCAGGGGCTTGAGTTCATGACAACTCCAAATGAAGCTTAACAAGTGGTCTTGTTAAGTCTTCACCTTAGCGGTTTGGAACCAAAGTTTTGTTTCCTAAAGCTACCTAAAGTATGGGAAAAAAAGAATTCTAGTAACCAATCTCAAAATTTACGATACGGATTATGAAAAAAGGATGGAAATTCAAGAGCTCAACTCTGATGAAGCGTATAGTGTTAGTTATGAGTCTCTGACCTCTGATTCACTTTCCCTTAACTCACTCCTTTGCTGTGAGATTTGTTAGTCTTTTCTCGAAGCTGATTTTTATCTGTGCATTGGCTATGTTTAATGATTGGTAAAAGTTAGTTGTTCAAGAAACCTACAGCTCCGGCAGTTTGGATCCCGATAGAATCTCAGAGCCAATGAGGACCAGTCGACTCATGAGAACCCATCTTCGGAAGCAGATCTCTTTGTGCAACTATTTTTTCTCCTCTTTGCATAAGGAACGATAATTTGGTCGGCTGGACTTTACTACTACTACTACTACTACTTTTTTCTTTTTTTGTCTGGACCTGTGAAATTATTAAATCTCAATTAAGTTTGTCGCCCATTTCTTTCTTTCATTATTTTTTCAAGTGACTGATGAGATTTTAAGATTGAGTCTTTTGCAGCTTTTTTTTACGTTGCATCATTTCTACAATTTTTAAAAATTTTGATAGGTCTTTTTTGTTTTTGCAGATTTGTACCATCTCTGTACGTATATTGCTATTTTAAACCTCCTCCAAAATCTAATCTGTTCCTATTTTTATTTTTATTTTTTGCTGGTGCGTATTTATTTATAGATTTGAAAAATTTGTTTGTTTCAATTACCAAATTTTTAAAAGTAGATTTACTAAAATGAAATAGAGTTTGGTTAAGAATCAGGAGGTTTAAGTGACACTGTATTAATACAGTTTGACGATTTCATGATTGTGGTGTCCAAACTCTTCAAACTATTGCTTTTTCCCACCTTGCTCAGCCGCCTTATTTCTTCGGATTCTATTTTCCTAGTTTGCTTTCTGCCCCATAATCTCTGAGCAAGTATGCGTAGGGAAAAAAGTATATCTGTACTCAACCATGTTGCAGAATAGTTAATTGACTTGGCTCCAGGTGACTATTGTTGTCTCCAAGTTTCTTTTGTATTATTATTATATACTTGCGAAACGTTTTTCTTTCTGTTTCAGGGAAGCTCGAAAATTATTCCCAAAATTGATGAAATTAGTGAGTATTCTATTTGATTTATTCAATGCGGCAGAATTTTTCTAGTCTCTGCCTTTCTCTTTCTTTTATTGTACGGCATCTCCTCCAACCTATTTTTTTTTCTTACCTAATATCTCTTAATATTCCTTCAGTGTTTGTAGGTACATGAACGACTGTGTGTTCTGCCGTAAAATTATTCAGACGCTTTCAATTGTCTGTCAAAAAAGGTGACTTTTCTTAAAAACATGAAACTGTATTAGTTACATGTGATTGTTTTTTTCTTCATAAGAATCAGTTTTGCCCATGGAATCGCTTCAAAAATAAATCTAATTGTCTCCATGTGATAACAGCTTTCAATTGAAGTTGTATTTAAATGGAAATTTGCTTTGTTTGCAAGTGAGTGTTTTTTTTTTTTTTTTTTTGTGAATGCAATGATGCTGCGGTTATCATTGAATTAGCTTAGAAAATCAGTCAGTTCTATAATCTTCAGCCTGAGAAATTTTTCTGCCGAACTGTTCAAATCCATTCCATCTTTATGGTGATTCTAGAGGCTTGGCAATTTTGATTCAATTACTATTTATTCTAATGGTTTTTTTTTTTTTTTTTTTTTTTTTTTTTTTTTTTACTTTATTCTGAATATTTTTGAAAAAATGTAAAATCACATTAAAGAAATGCACTAACCCTCAAGGATGGTAAGTTCGAAAAATCATCCTGCTAGACTTGGTACTTATCAATGATTGACGTGTGGTCATAGTTGACCTGTGGTCAAGAAGCGTATTGCAGAACAATTTATTAAATCGATTTGCAAAATGCCTTTTGACTGTAGTTTTACTGTTTTTATCGATCTGAGCCAGATGATTTTTCAAGCGAATCTTCCTCGATTAAGTTTCGTTAAAGTTATGTTCCAACTTTTCTAGAATATTCCAAATATAGTTTGAAATGAGCTTTTTATATTGAATGATAATCAAATTAAAATCGCTGAACCTCTGAAATCACCCCCCTAGTGGTTTAGTCCCGTTGTCCTCTCAATTTTTTGTCAGAATTCTACTTTTCTTACTTATCATCTTATATTTTTCTCTCGCTTAGGACGGTGTTGAACTTCCGCCCATCATCTCATTTGATACATCAGCCCCAACGAAACTTTTGCCAGCTCAAGCAAGTTTTCTCTGCAATCCGCAAGGTCAAGATATTGTGAAGCCATTCATCCAACAATATTTTGAAATCTATGATAGTGACAATCGAGCTCCTCTAATTGAAGCGTACCAAGAAAATGCACAATTTAGTATATCCTGTTTTTTACCTTATCCTAGCAAAAATGACAAAAATATGCTGTTTAGTCATGGAAAGTAAGTCTATCAGTCAATAACACTGTATTTATTTTTAAGAATAGATCCGTTACAAACTTTTGCTGCAGTAAAATGTAGCATTGATGCCAGTATAACGATTGAAAAAGTATCAAAGTTTGCTCTTAAAATTACTTTAATTCACGCATAAGTAAGTACCATTGCTGCAAACAAAAATTCACTTTCTGATGCCACTGCAAGATATTGTTCAGCCATGTATCTTTTCACTTTTGTTTCTTTTTGTGTGAAGAATGGGTTTTTGCAAAATTTTGCTGCAGCGTTCTGGAGGGTTGTATCTTTTGTTAAATTGTGTGAAAATCTCATTGAAAGCATCAAAAAGTCTCCTAATCCACTCTTGAACCTCAAAAAAGTATTTAAAAAAAAATCCAAGATGGTTCTATTTGCAACTTTCTCTATGATGAATCATTTTTCTTAGCTTAGTTAGTTGTGATTAGAAGGGACTCCCTCATTGTGGCCTGCTCATTCGACCGCCATCTTTCAATCTGTTAAATGCATCCATTGAGTTTTTGAGCCAGTTTTGGAACTTTCTAATGCTCCTAGTGTTATTTTTTGCCAGAATAGGCCCTCTCTATAGATGGAGCTTAAGTTTGCAACAGGCCCATTATATTTCAGAAAATTGCAAGTAGCATTCCTTGGTAAAATTGAGCACCAAAAATCGCCTAAAACTGTTCCATTTGTCACCTAAATTAGGTGAATCACCAAGAATCACTTTGTTTAGGTGACGATTCGAACAATTTTTGGTGATCTTTGGTGCTCAGTTTCACTAGTGTTGTTAGATCAGCAAATCACAAAACTAGCAAACAACAATCTTGTTTTTCTACTCTCAAACTGTACTTTTTTTTTTTTTTTTTTTTTTTTTTTTTTTTAAATTACAATTACTTCCTTTTTGTAATTCAGTTCAGCACTATCCTCTTTTTGCTTATTTTGTGTGTCGATTTGCAAAAAGATCGACTTAAGCTGTTACTGTCCAGTTTCCCTAAAATTGAAAGAAAAGAAGAGGAAAGGGAATTCTTACCTTTTGATCAGTGGCAGCTCATGTAATGTGGCATAGGTAAATTGATTCCCTCTATTTAAACCCATTTAAAACAGTCGATTCTTTACTCTTCAGTGCTTCGCCTAGAATTGATCTTTCTCCATAGGGAAGGTTTAAATTGCAAAGTAGCTCGGTTACCAGAATTCCCGAGCTGCTGCTGCTTTTGTTTCATTCGGACCTGTTCATTCACTCGTTTTTGTTGTTTTTATTCTTTCCCTTTCATTGCTATCTTTAACTTTTTAATTTTTGGTTTGGTTACAGCCCTGAAGACTACACAACCATTAGTAGAAATTTATGCAAAATCAAGCAAATTTATTTAAGGACACAGAAGTTACAATTAGGCAGAGAAAATATCATCAAATGTTTGAGTGATTTACCAAAAACCCAACATGATCCATCTTCATTCACTGTTGATCTCACAATTTGCACTGTAAGTCCCTCAACTTCCTTCCTGTAACTTTATCTCTCTTAGTATGGTTATTTTAAAGTGATTGTTGTTCTAATGTGCACAAGAAGGTAGATAGGTTAAAAGTTTGTGAGCCTTCCAGCGGAACTTAATTTTACTTAACTGTTGAAGTGTTTCTTTTTCCGTTTGTTACGGGTGTGCTATTTTTTGCATACTTACACATTTTCTATTGATTTCCAGTTACTTTGAATTGCTTCTTTGATTCATCCCTCATCTTCAATGATTTAAACAGTGCAAAGTGTAAAATTAATTGAACAGGAAAACTACTGGACGATTCACATCATGATTTGTGTTTACATTGAGGGCGTTGGTACCATGACTACATCACCATCAAGAATAAATGTAAATAAAAAACTCAAAGTTAGGTTTCACGATTGAGGTTCGACGATTCACATCTTGATGTGTGTTTACAGTGGGAGGCGTTCGTACCATGACTACATCACCATCAAGAATAAATGTTAATAAAAAGCTCAAAGTTAGGTTATTTCCACTGTGCTCGCATCTTACTGAACTGAAATTTGCAGGGTATTAGAGATAGCGAAAAGCAAAGCTGCTCAATACGATACATTTTTTTTTTTTTTTTTTTAAATTTTATTATTACGATCTTCCATTCTTTGGGGAAATTTAAGTATACATTCCAAGTAAAAATAAATATGCAGGGTGTTTCACAACACGTGCTTTATCCGGATTGAAAACTAACTTGGGTTGGCGTAATCCGGGTTGGGATCTCTCGTATAAACTAAACTTCAATGTATAAAAAAAAAAAAAAAAAAAAAGTAAATTTTCCTCACTTTCACGCAATCCACAAATCGGGCAACTTTTGTACCCCTGAATCCTTGCTCTTCAATTCTTTTCTTTTTTTCACAGCCCCAGCTATTGATGTTGTCTCTAAATGGAGTGTTTCGTGAAAGACCAGTTAACTCTATTCCTGTCATTCGTTCGTTTTCTCGAACGTTTGTTATCGTTCCAGTCAATAGCGGTTTCTGCATCATCAATGAACTTCTCTTTGTTGGAATACCAACCTTATCACAAGCAAAAGTAAGCCCTCACTTTCAATTTTTTTTCTTATTATTATTTTATATTTTCTTTGTTTATTGAGAAGTAAAGTTCTGTAACCAAGTATCCGTCTGCTACATTCAATAAGCTAAACCCTTGTTCTAAGAAGCTTTTAGCTTATTTATTTATTTTTATTTGTTTATAATTTGCAGTGGCGAAGCATGCTATATGGCATCAGGACATTTGTTCCATTTGAACCCATAGAAAAGGTCGAATCGGATGGTCATCGGCGATTCCTAGATAGTTCAATATTTTTAACGAGTTTTAATGATCCTAATGCAATGTTGCCAGATTGCAAGCTTTGCCACTGATAATTTGATACAATCAAGTTAGAGGCTGTGGAACACATCAGAATACAAAAAGATAAAATAAAAATAAAATACTAAGTAAATAATAATTGAAATTTTTTTAAGTGATGAGCAATAGAAATTGGGCTATCATAGGCTAATGTGGGCCAAATTACTCCTCCAGGCTGCAGATGTTCCTCTGAAGATGGAATCTCCTTAACCTCCCCCTAAATATAAAAAAACTTCTCAAGGAAAGATTTCTTTGGTTTAGGGGGAAGAGCTTTGAAGATTTTCAGGTATAGTGGAAGGATACTTGGTTACAAAGCTTCACTTCTTGATAATTACTCTAGAGGGACCAATGGTAACCCTTCATTGAGCCAGTCTACCTATTTTATCCAATGAACCAATGATTCCTAAGATCAGCCCACAGGGAAGTTTCGGAATGGAGCTGTTGCACACTTTTGCTACAGGCTTATTAATAGTTGATAATGAGGTAAAACCTTGTAAAAAAATAATGATTAGCGCACTAAAAAATCACAAAATCCACTCCCAAACTCATATAATGCTTTCAAACATGAGACTGTAATTGCGGCCTTTGCTGCTGAAATCTTATGAATTGAATGCTTCTTCTTCTTCTTGTGTGGTGTCGCAGAAACACCTCGGTGAGGATGGAGCTGATTGAGTTAGAGAAACCCAATGTGATCCGCGGCAACGGCCGCCATTACGGTCTCACGTTTGAAAGCATTTTATGAGTTTGTGAGTGGATTTCATAATTCTTTAGTGCTCTTTTTCTGTTTAGAACAGGTCAGTAAATATTTTTCAAAGCAGCACATCTATACTGCATTTTGATTTGGAACCAAAATTTAAATCTTCATCCAATTTGAAAATTTCAAGATTCTAATCCTCCTGCAATTGTTGCTATCAAAATCTAGACTGGTTTAGAGAAGTTAAAAGATAATTAATTTTTTTTTTTTTTTTTTTTTTTTTTTAATCCTTTTTTGCCTGACGGTACTCAAAAGTTCCTCCAATTTTACAAGGACTTAAGTGGAAAATGCAAAAATCCAACATATGCATCAATTTTTGTTAGAAACTTGCGGCTTGATCATCCATAGTGGTAAAAAAGCGCGACAGGACTTATAAATACCCTTGGGCAATAAAGGGTTTTCAATTGTTTTTTTTCCTGTATCCTGTTCTGTTCCCTTTTTTTTACTCACTTCACTTGTTTGGTGTGAAGCACTAGCATCAGTGGAATAAAATGGGGGAGGGGGGGGAGGGGTTCCTGGGCCCCCTTTGACACAGAAATTTGATCTTTAAAAAAGGGTAATTTTTTGTGTTTTCAGAGAAATTTAACCAAAATTGTTGCCTTTAGACTCCCCCCCTCCCCACAGTTTTTGGACCTCGGACCCTTCCCCTTTTAAAAAGTTCCTGGCTACGCCACTGAGCAGCACAACGAAGTAACAGTTGTGGGCTTCGCTACTAATATCTCACTTTTTCTTTCTCGCAGGTGGCATTTACATCGGGTCCAGCCTTAGGTCCATCTTCTCCCGTTGCATCTCCAAGTGTGCAGTCACCAGTTGGATCTCCTGTTGGATCTGCTATTGGATCTCCCATTGGATCTCCCATTGGTGCTCCGCAAGAAGTAGATATTCTCACCAAACAGCAAATGGTTACAACTCTAGCCAATTATACAGGAATGAACTTAGTCTGGTCTGAAAAGTAAGTGTTTTCTAATTTTTGTATCTGACTAAACTAAATAAGTCTTTCTGGATGGTCCACAGCCTTTCTTTCATTCTTGCTCCCAGGGCAGCCTATATGTTTGTTTGCGTCAAAAACTGAAGACTCCTAACCTTTCCATGCCTACCTGAGTTCATAAATATCCTCGTTCTAACACTCTCTGTGGGCTCTTGGTACGTAACTACGCCTTGTTTTTGATTCACGGCACCGACGTAGCAGCTCTTAGCTGAGGGAACCATGTGCTCTATCTATAGGTAAAAATGCAAATTACTACTTCCCGTATCTGCCGAGAGAGGTGCGCTGGCGCGCGGAAGTCAAATCTGTGTGGAAGTTCAAAAAGAAATAAGAAAGGAGATTTTGTGTACTTCAACGACAGATATGGCAACATGGTTTGCTCTGCTGGGAGCTGCAGCGTCAGCGTGGAAGGCAACTGCTGTCACAAGGTGTATGTATACGCCAGCCAGGAATCACAGGGAATGGCAGACTGCAGGCCTGTACATATGCTGGTAGGCCAGAAAAGGTTGATGAAATTGCATGTTTTATCCACTTCAATATCAGCTGTAAGTACTGCTGCCGTAAAAAAATCATAGGTAGTAAAATCCACTGAAACCTCAATTATACATATAGTTTCTAAAAAGGTTTATCAATTGTTTCTTCAAATTTATATGTATTATAAAGTTATACAGTGAAAACCGCTTGTCTCGGACCGGCCGAAAAATCCGAGATAAGCGGTTTTCCGAGAAAAACGGTTTTTTGCTCCTGATATTCCTAAATCGCGATAATTGCGGTCGATTTTCGTGTTATCTTGCTAAAAGTGTTTCGCCCTTTCATATATATTTTTTGTTATCAGAAACAGCTTATTTTATTACCAAGTTTAAAAGCGGTGCCATTGGGGGGAGAGGACGGCTTCTACCCCCCCCCCCCTCCCCTCTCAATGAAAAAAAAAGTCATCGCTGTGCCCCTCTCCCCGGAAATTGGTGAAATGGTGCCACTGGAATTTTATTGAAACTTAGATTTTGCTGAATCCACACACACAAACATCCGCGAAATAAGTGCGAGACACACACGGTTCATTATGATGAAGGGCAGTAACTATTTGTCGGCATGATTGATTGATTGTTGAATGATCTGAAGATCTGGGACCAAATAAATGTTACGGCTTGACCCCCCCCCCCCCCCCCCCCCAACAAAAGACGTTGGACAGTGAGTATGAGTGAGAGTAAATACTTGCGTGGGGTTAAACAAACCCCCCGTAAATGCTCACCAGCCGGCGCAGCAGCCCGTCATGTCAAGCTGCAGCATTATTTAGTTAGTCCCTGCAATCCGGCGCGACGAGTAGGCGCCACCGCATCGCTATCGCTACGCCATGAATTGCACTGCCTGAGGGTATGCATGCGTCTGCCGCTGCAGACTGTTGGTCTGGGAATCGCGCTTATTTTGTCGACAGGCAACAACTACCCCGCGCACTCTCGCAACCTGTAAGATCTTAATCTCTGATTGACGATCAAAGCGATGTGTGAAATGAACCCTGACAAAACTTTCGTGCGACTTCGCGACAGAGGGGTGGCACTCTTCCCTGCCGATGAAGCTGATTCAGCTGATTCATGATGAAAAAACGGAACGAGACAAGCGAAACATGTTCGTGAGGTAAAATGGAGGGAGAAATGAAGGAAAAAGAAAAAAGTTTCCGTAAAAATCCGAGACTTACGGGATTTTTTGTGCGTTGGGACCGGAGAAATTTCCGAGATAAGCGGTTTTCCGAGAAACGCGGGATTTTTTTCTATTGTTCTTATGGACGAAAAAACGGGACCGGCGGAAAAATACGAGATAGGCGGTTTTCCGGCTAACGCGGTGTCTGAGACAAGCGGTTTTCACTGTACTTATAATCCTAATTTAATACTATTTTAGAAATTGCATTTATTCATACAATTTTTTTCCCTGATCAGATGCTTGGCAGAAACCAACTGGAACTATGACCTTGGGCTTCAAGCTTTCAATCAACTAAAAACTCAAGGTGTTGTACCACCCGAAGCTTTCATCAAATAATTGTCATCTCATGTGAAAGAAGAAGTGAACGAGTCACAAAAACAGTTGTAAATCTACCAATAGACGAAACGAATTAATTATTGTCTTCTGAGTTTTTGTTTTTAGCTGAGAATTCTTTTCAATCCATAAGAAATATGTTTATTTTTCTTTTATTTGCTTTTTTTTTTTTTTTTTTTTTTTTTTTTTTTTTTTTTTTTTTTTTTAATTTTAAACTTTTTTCCAATTCTTATTAATCCTTTTTTTATTCCTATAATGTTAGTATGTATTGTCCTGTATATATTAACATTATAATCTTCATCAATATCATCATTTTTTTCTTTGTTTTGTTTTGTTCAAATATATATATTTTTTTTTGCATATACAATGAAAGTTAGTTGTGTGGAACGTCCTCTAAGTGGAATATCTCACTAAGTGGAACTTTCGCTGAGTGGAACTTTTTTCAGGGCAGGACGGAGGTTCCACGTAACAAACTTTCACTATAGGTACAAACTTTAGTATGTGCGAAAGGAGGACTTGGAAGTTTTGAAACCTAACTTTTAATGGAAAAAATGGATTTTCAAAAGCTTGTCATGACCAAGTAGTTATTTTGATTGCAAAGAATGAAAGTTAAGAATCAGATGAAAACTTGATCCAGATTTTCTGAATATTGAAGGTTTCGTCCCTTTTTCTCCAATTGTTTTTCGATTTGTTGTAAAAATGATCTATATCCCAAGGGTAGAATTCAAAAACTTTCCTTGATATTTCCTTTTATTTTTCGAAAGATATTTCAACTTAGAAACTTGAAATCTGAACAGTATAGGAATAAACTCAGAGTAATTTGACACATGGTCTGTAAGTTTTGTTTCCACATCAATCATGATAAAATTTTCAAAATGCAAGTTCAAGCGAGGAATTACCTTTTTTTCGACTGACAAAATTCAAGAAAGATTTTTGAATTTCACCCTTTGGCGATCATTCTTTGAAAGTTTGACTCAAGTTTTTCATTTTATGTATCACCCGACCCCTTCTGTACCATCAATCTTTGTCAAGTCAATTGCCGACGAGTTACAAAACTTTACACTTCTTTCTACCTAACAATGATAATGATAAAACGTTCTTGAGCCTATCGTTAATTGCAAAACTCTCACTTGCTCAGCTTTTATTTAATCATTCAAAGTATTATTATGTCATTAACTTCCAAAACTTTTAAATTTTTACCTTTTAGTTTACTTGCTAAAGAACTCAAGACAGTGAGATATTGTGGTGCAAAAATAACTGGCCTGTAGCAAATTTTAAGAGAGGAAACTTTTAGTTTGTTTGAAGTATTTTTGTAGAAGAACCCCACCCACCTTCATCACTACTTCTGCTTGTGACTACTGTCACTGTTAAAATTCAAATCCCTCTTTTTGTTGCTGTTTTTCTTACATTTTTAGTCTGTCAGTCTCAGCAAAGTTCTAAAACCATTCTTAAAATTTACGTACTGAATTCATGTGCAGTAGTTATGTGAACAAGGCAAAAAGAAAAAATTTAGCGGTAAAACTTAAGACTGTGGTTTTTGTTTATTCATTTCTTTTTTTAAAAAGGAAAAAACAAACTTTCTCTAAGATTAGGAAAAACAATGTACTGGTTTGCAAACTCAGCATTGTATAATTCAATATCGTCATTGATTTTTTGCGGTCGCTTGTTTTAATTGCCTGAGTAATTACCTTTTTGAGTATTACCATTGTATGCTTTAAAGTGTGTACTTTGGTACATTCTACAACATTGTCAAAACTCAAATTGAAAGAGAAGCAATTCAAAATAATATTTTTTTCTTTTTTCTTTCTCGTTTGGAACATTTTCAAAAGATTCAGCAGAAACCCTGGTTTAGAATTAGCATTCATTATGAATAAGTAGTCTTGTTTCAATATTATCATTTTGTACCTGTTATTTGATGCATTTCAATGTAAACTCATTTTAATACTGTCATTTCATTAGTATCATAAGGAGATTCAATGAAATTTCATTCAGAAGAAATTTTGTGACTCAGAGCGTTGCTCTATCAGGAAACGCTTTGTATGGATTGTTGAAATCTTTTTCTATATCTCACGCCAGACTCTAACTGACAACCGCAGCAAAGTCCAGTAAAGTACAAATGAGCTCACAGACAAAGATTAGATTTCAACAATGGATAGATTAAATTAATTTTAAAGTAGGACTTAGGGCTCTTTGAGCTCTAAAAACTTTCTGCATCTTCTACTGATCTTTTAACTTGGGTTGCAAGGTTTCTTCTGTCTAGTAATTGTTTGTAAACCTCCTTTCTGCTGTTTTGTTTTAATATTTTGACCTGGGTCACAAGACTTCTACAGTCAAGGAAATGTGTCCTCAAATCTCCTTTTTGCTTCTTGGTTTATTCTAGTTTGCTTTTGTTATTCTCTTACTTTTGGTCGCTTGTAATTTGTATGGTGATTGAGACAGCATTTGAATCACTAGAATTCCCTTCAGACATTTCCGACTATTTGTCACCAGTTTGTTCCTCTAGAAGTATTCAAAATCTTCAATTCTGTTTCCCTTGACCTGAATTAAGATTTTGACTCAAGGCCCTTCGTTTGTCAGATTGGAGATTTCATCATCATTTATACCTTGAAGTTGGACCTTGAAACTCATTTAGTAATGCTGGAGGGACATTCTCTTAGTATTTTGTGAAGGCAATAATATCTGCTGGCGAAGAAAGTTCTGTTTAACAGGCTAAGTGAGGGACTACTTTGGGGCTTTATTCTGTGCATTTTCGATCCAATTATGCTCTTACGGAAATAAAAAATTGAACCAGGGTTTGTTAGGAATCAAATTTGGCAATTAATCTTTGTATCGATTTTCAAGTTAAAATTGATCTTTCAGATCATCAGTTCTGAAATTTTGAATTTTGATAGGATTTTGTTTTGGGTTTGATCATCAGTTCTGAAAATTTGGATTTTTTAAGCATGTTGAATGCTTAACTCTTTGTTGTATTCAAACTTCTAATAATTTCAATTTTTATTTTTTTGGATCAAATTATGAATGTGAAACAAAACTAGTGTAGCCTCAGTCTCTCCATTTTTCAGTGACAGACTCTCCAGAATTATAGATAGCTGAGTGTTAATGCATTCTAATTTTATTCGAGACAACTGAAATCCTTCTATGTTCCAACAATTTGAGCGTCCTGATCTTTTGGTGACTTAAATTAAGCATTCAATTTGTATCAAAATACTTACAGTTTTTCTCTGTCTTTCAATGAGCCTTGTACAAGGCAACTTTAATCTTTTGAGACCTAAGTTGGACCAGTAGCTTCATGTAATCGGGCTTAGGTTAGTGTGCGAGTAGATTACACCGACTAACTATTCTAATCTACATCTTCATGGAACTGCTAGTGCCAGAAGCTCAATTAGAAGTCTTCATGACCTGAGAATTCTCAGGCATAGGCCTACTGATGCCACTCATGCTGCCTGAAAATTCTCAGATAGAGGTCTTAAAAGATTAAAGACTATTCTGGCTCTGAACTTTAATCAACGGTTTTTTGTATATTCCGGTTAGATTTGACAAATCATTGATCTAGTAAAATTCTTTCTGCAGAGGCTCTGCTGTTTTGTCGTCTGGGCTTTCCTTGAATTCAACTCGCTAGAGCTGGTTTCAGAAGTGTATGCGCACTTACTTTTCTTTCTTTTCTTTGGCGAATTTTCAACTTTAATTCCTTCAAAGTAAAACCGAACTTGCCTCTGACTTTATTCTTGCATTTAAAGTGTTCCTCATTAAAAAGTGAACACTAAATTTCATTTCATTAAGTAATGTAAGAAATAATGTTGACACATTCCAAAGATAAACGGTCTAGGTGTGCCTACACTTCTGAAACTACCTCTACGCCAGTGTTGATTGTTAATATTTATAATTCCAAGCTTAGATAAAGTTCTTCAAATGAGTGATCTTATTGTATGTTAAATGCTCTACTGACAAAATTTACTCTCTTTTTTGCTGACAAAATTTGAAATAATGTCAACTGCATAATTAAAACTTCCTCAAACATTCGGAAACAAAATTGAACTGTACTTACCTAAAAAAAAGTCGGATACCTCTGGAGCAAACATGTGAATACACTCACCTTAACCCTTTAAATCCGGCACTGTTACAAACCCTTCTCACAAATTCTTTATCAATGTCAATAAATAGAATGAACTTTTCTCTTTTAGTTTGATGTGCATAGTGATTTTTTTTACAAATAAATTTAAAACCTTGTCAATTGGGTGGTACAAATTTGTACCGCCAGGATATAAAGGGTTAAGTGTGCAATCAAGAATTGTTTAGAATGATCCCCTGTACATCTCCACAGCTTTTCTAAACCCAAAAAATTTAGTTTTTCGAAGAACATTGAAATTTAGAAGGAAAAAAGAACTAAAACCAGTTAATTATCCAGAAAAAAATTAGTGTATTGTAAGAGAGGATTTAAAAAAAAAAAAATTATTTTGGCACATTCAACCTTTCCAAATACTGCTACTCCTGCAAGAAAATGAAGTACTGAAAGCATAACGGTCCCTATGTCTTCTTGAGATCATTTCTTGCCCTAGGATGTGTCGCATGAGGTGGTAAGGAGCTTGTCCTCTTTCCTTACCCTGAGGTACTGTGGAAGTACCTCCATCTCTCTCTGTTCTTCTTTTCATATTCTCGTATACTTTGAAATACATTCATAACGAGCATATTGTTTGGACTGTGGGGGGGGGGGGGGGGGGGGGGGTTAAAGAGGTATAAGTGCAAGCCCATGTAAAAAGACAGCCTTGCTGTGCTAAAATTCCTATTACCTTAATGAGTTGGGAGCTTGTCCACTTCCAAGTGGGACACGATGTACATGATTGCCACTACTTTCTTTGTCCCCCCCCCCTCCCTGCCTGGGCTCTCGGAATGAAAGAAGTATGTCGTTTGAAAGGATCCCTAAAAAGAGGAATATTGTTCACTTTAACCATTGTAACACTGTATGTTCCCTCTAATTTTAAAATTTATCTGTACCTAACCTTTGTTATTCTCAAAGCTCATCTTCTCCGTTGCTTGGATGTCATCTGTTGGGAACTATTTCTGTTGTGAAATTCTCATTCTTTATTTAACTGCTCAGTTTTTCTCAGCTTTGAGATAAAACTTCATCCTTGCAAGCAATGTATCGTGACATTTTAAATTTTCTTATCGTCAGTTGATTCGGTGGAAATTTAACTTGAATGTGTAAAAAAAATGTTCGTTGTTCCATATAAAGAAATCTTAAGAAATTTGCTATCGCCTGACAGAAGATTCAACAGATTTTGCTGTGTCCTTCATCGTTTATTTTTCTTGGAAAGAAAAGATGATTTGTTTCTTAAATTGTAACTGCGACCAGTCTTAGTTTGGTCATTGAAATTTGTGTGATAATGTTTTTAGCCAGCCAATTTGTCAGTCAGCTGTAGGCAATATTCTTAACCAGTAAACTTCATTTATCATCAGTCATTATAAGCAGAGAGCATTGTATCTATGCTCCTTTTGTTTCTAGATCTCTAATGTATTTGCTGCGACTTAATCAAAGAAGATGATGGTGCTTTTTATCTAATCTCTGCTGTCAAAGATCTTAATGGGCCTTTAGTTTTTTCTCTCTCATTTTCTACAATTTTTTTTCTAAGATGAGAAGCAAAAAAAAATAGTAATGATAATCAAGGGGGGGAAAAAAACAATTTGAATACTTCCACCTTAAAATTATGATTTTCGTCACTTTTAAAAAAAGATAGAATTATACCATCAGACTTGCGAAGTCATTACGGTAAAGTCATTCTACCTTCAAGATGCATCTCAATTCACTCTAACAAGAAATTGATTGAAGAATAGCGTAAAATGTCTTGGTTGCCAATCCATTCTTAATCCTAAATTTAGCCTGCAATATCCTGATTCTCCTCTCTCTCTCCCTCCTCCTTGACCCATAGTCCTTTTAACCTCCCATCTCCTTGTATTTGCCTCAATTTTCTGGCTTTTTGGCCTGATTTGTTGAAAGGAGTTGTTCGTTTGAAGATCGTTTGCTCAACTGCCTTCATATGAAGGATCCGCAATTCAGTTTCTTCATGACACTCTCTTTCACCATCAAATTTTATGATTGGTCAACCGTTTTTATCAATTTCTCTTTCTGAAACAGCTTAAAAGACATCCGAATAGATCGGTTCTCTAGATTTTCCTTGAACTTGAACTCTGACTTTGAGATCCCATGTATTTCAATTTTACTGCCTATATCGTTCCCTCCGCCATTTATTTTTAAATAACTAAAATATGAATAAAATGTAGAGCTTTCAACCATTTTTTCCTAGTACTGCAATTTATAATTCAAGTACTAAAATGGGAGTCAAATAAGTACCTACTTTTTTTTCCCCTGAGACTAGTCTTCACAAAATAAATCTTCAGACACATTTTCTAGTTTTACCATGAAATTCTCCTTTAGTGGTCTTAATTTCTGTAACTTGAGTTCTTCCGTAGGGGGAACTTGCTACAACCCTGTATTGTTTAGCCTAGATCTTAATTAGCTGAAATTAAATAAATTGCACCACATCCTCTCATTCTATTTTTTTTTTTTTTTTTTTTTTTTTTTAATCAGAAGTTCTACAAATTTCAGGCGTAGTTCTTAAATTTCTGCAAATCTCATGATAAATTTCTGTAAAACTAGTCATAAACTTCAGTACATCAACTGAAATTTTCTAGTTTTACTATGAAATTTGCCTTTAGTGATCCTAAGTCTTTTCCTATGTTGGAAACAAATCAAGTAGATTTATTTGGTTATATCTGCTCACGCCTTTTTTTATGTTTTTTCCGTTTTTTTTTTTTTTTTTTTTTTTTTTTTTTTTTTGTTGCCACTCTCGAATTTTCTTTTACTATTTTCTTTCGCCTTTTTTTTTTCTTTAATTTGTCAATAACTCAACTGAAACTTGTTTATCTAACAATACCATCCTTACACTCAATTCTTGAGAAAATACAAGTTTACCTTTCTTTAGTAGGTAATTTCCTTGTGGTAAACTTGAATTCTTTCTCAAGGATATTCATAGCAAGACATTTTTTTTTCCTTTTTTTTTTTTTGCATCAGTTTTCAACCTAAATTATTGTGTCATTACATCATTATTACAATATACTGTACTATCATTTATTTATTACATTATATTATCATTACATCATTATTGTAAATCATTAGTAAAGTGTTTTAAAGAAAACAGTTTTTCAATAATTTATTTAGTTCAATTGTTGAGCGAAATCAATACCGATGTCTTGTAATCATCTTGAGACAAACTAAAGCTGAAACAAGTTTGTTCCATTTTAATGTTATGTTCATCGCAGCTTTTGATCAAGCGCGGATTATCATTTTCATGGAACAGAAACATCTTTAAATGGCTGTACTAGCATATAAGGAATCAATTTGTGCTTTATACTACACCTAAAATTAAGTAGTGAGGAGCAGAAAAATGTAAATATTTGATCAAACATCTAGAACCAAATAAGTTTTATGATTTAATTTTGAAAATTTTGCTACGCAGTTTTGCAGGCCCCAAGTTTTTCATTTCTGATTCCATTGTCACAGTAAACTAAAATGTATCTTGATGAAACAACAATCTAATAATTCAGTATCATTTGGTTGAATGGTGTTACACATCAGCCTTAAAGTAGTCTTCAATGATTTGATTAATTATGAATTGAAGCGATTTTCGGTGTAAGGGCGTCCAGTGAAAAGATCACTTGTGAGGAACACCTTGAAAGTTTAAAACTTTTCAATTCCAATGCATCTATGTTAAAACTTCCAAAGTGTGTCAATATCGACATTTGTTTCTTCATAATTTTTCTGTGTACTATGTACAAACTATATATCCTTGGTAAGAACTCATTGCCAAGATTTTTAGAATTAGAATTATTTTCAAGGAAGATTGTTCAATCACGTTTTTAATAAGAAAGGGCATGAACCTCTTTACACCATTCTACCGAAAAACGCATCTATCATAATCATATGTTCAAAATCATTATTTCTTTTTGATTTTTTTTGCTCTTGAGACCCTTGCTTGGAGTGGTATTTCTTTTGTCCTGTTTCCTTACTGTGAGGTATGTATCTTGGTAGGTCCTTCCAATCCGCGGTTTTCTCCTTTTGTATTTAGTCCAGTTGTTTGTTTTGAAGTATAAGTGTAACAAACACATGGTTTGGGCGACTGGACTGTCACTAATAAATGTTGGATGATTGGGTGGGCTTTCCTTAAAAGAAAGATTGTTCGATTACTTTTTCAATAAGGCATTGCTTTTTTCACAGTGTTTTCATCATCTTTTGAATTGGACATTTTTTTTTTTCAAAATTAGTAAAGGAAATGGACTTGTTTATCCAAGTCTTTTGCAATTTTTTTATTATTTGTGTGAAAATAATTGCCCATGTAATATAGTTGAGGTCAACAAACGTTTCATGAAGGTCCTCAGTGGCTTCCATCTTCATAAATCTTTCTCTTGTTCTAATACTCCACAAGGAAACTGTTTTTAGCTGGTACTATGACCTACAAAAGAAAGAATCTATTCCGGATTATTTTTTTAATATTAATTTTTTATTTTTTATGATTGTTATTTATTTACTATCTTTCAAAGTTTTCATTATTTTATTTCTCGGCCCAGTTTACAGAATTTTGCAGTTTTCAGGTGATACAGAGTTTGACAAACGTGCCTCTTGAAAGTATGCTTTAAAAACCCCTTGGGAAAATAACAGAAAAACTTAAGGAGACTTAATTTCAATGAGAGTACTTTCTTTCGTGGGTCACAGTATCTCATGTGTTAATCAAACAGCAATTCCAAAGAGGAAGGTATAGGAAGGAATCCGCAATCTAATTTACTTTACAAGTGGACGGCTTTCTGCAGAAGGGAACCAACTACATAGGAAACCTGTAGCAGTTGGTCCTCTTCTGCAGAAAGTCGTCTGGACTGAGCAATTACCTGTTCGTCTCTTATCTCATTGGTAGATTTCTTCATCATGAGTATTAAAGGAAACAATTAGTTCTGCTACTGTGCAAAAAGAAGGTCTGTTCTTTTCTTTATCAATGTGGCAATTGCTCACCCCCTTGACTTTGTTTTAATGCACTTTCTATTTGGTGAATAAATCTTGTGTGAACCTCTTGAAAGTAAGGTTAAAATTTTTTTACCAATTTTATTCATTTCATTTAGAAAGAACAGCTGCAGAACTATGCATGTGCAGCAGTATAACACCTATGAAGGAAAGAACCTGACTTTGTTCGTACTATTGGTTTTTACTCTCATTTTTCTTCTTTCTAATTTTAACCTTTTATCATTATTTTCATTTCGACCATTTTTTAGTTATTTTTGTACAATATTTTCAAACATTTGTGATATAATTTATAAAATTGAAGGTAAGGAAGATCCAAAGTCGCTAATATATTAGATATTGAGTACCTACCAATTTGTTGCGTTTTCATTTCCTTCGCCATGATTGGCTAAAGTGTTTGTCATGTTTAGTGAGTCCCTCCTTTACTTACCTCAGTGTTTTCATAAAATCAGGCAGCCAAGCTTTTCATGGGGGAAAAAAATTGAAATTGGAATTCCCTAAAAATTGGTGGGCAGTCAGAGATTCAAACAACTTCCGAAAAACTTCTGTGAAGAAAGCTGATTTTATAAGCTTTCAGATGGCACAAACCGCGATGCTGGGAAACGTTTCGTTCAAGAGTTATGTCCGAGCAAAGTTTCAAATCTAGGCCAAAAATAGGGTTTTGCCGACTTTCGATTCTACAAAAAATTTGTTGCTCCGCCAATGATCGATGAAATTCATTGAAACTTGGATGGGGATTTTTTGGGTCGCTAAATTCATTTTTGATAATAGTTTTTCAAAATTCTCAAATCCAAGATGGCCGCCTTAGTCATATTTATCGGCGGCCATCTTGGATTTGAAAATTTTGAAAAACTAATATCAAAAATGAATTTAGCGACCCAAAAAACCCCCATCCACCAAGTTTCAATGAATTTCATCAATCATTGGCGGAGCAACAAAGAGGTTGTTTCATCGCCCACAAGGAATGGGCTGAGAATGGATTGCCTTCATTTTTTCAGGGCTGATAGAGCTATTCTTGAGGAGTCTAAAAGCAGGCCTTTTTTTTATTTTTGCCCTCTTAGAACCGGGGGGGGGGGGGGTGTCAAAGGTAAAACTGTTTTTCGGCCATAACTTTCGAACGGTTAAATATATCAAAACGAACTTTTTTTTAATCGAAAGATCTTCCAAAGACCTATCTTTGGATGTGCATGATATTTCAAAAAAATTGACCTTCAATTGAGTTATTACATTTTCAAAATTTTGGAAATCCCAAAAAATTAGTTTTTTGATTTTTCTTCTTATGGGGATCGCACTGAGGAAAACAAAGAACCGTCTCAAAGAAAGCCCTTTCTTTTCCGGTTAAAATGAGCTAAAGTTCGTTTTCAGGAAATGATTTGTCTTTGAGTTATGAATTTTTAAAGTGTTAAAAATCGCTATTTTTGCGTTCTCAGCGGCAGCGTCGAGGCCGAAAAAAAACATTTCTCCGCATATAGTTGACAAAATTCAATGAAAATCAGAATGTATCAGTTTTTGTGGTCGCAGATTTCATTTCTGCCGTCAGATTTGAAGAATTGTGAAATCCAAGATGGCTGCCGAGTGTATAGAGGTCGGCAGCCATCTTGGATTCCACAATTCTTCAAATCTGACGGCAGAATTGAAATTTGCGACCTCAAAAAGACCGGGGCCAAGTGGGTCACTTTTTTTTTTAAAGTCCTTTGGCATAAAACTGGTTTGTGTTTTTTCAGTTTTGTCAGTTATAACTTACATAGGAGGGTCAAGTAATGATATTTCATTGATCACAGGAAAATTTTAGTACATTATATTTTTCTCTAAGCGGGAATTCATTATTCAATAGTTATTGGTCGGAATGAAGTATATGACTGGTGGTCTCCAAAATTTTCCTGCAAAACTTTGAGCCCAGCGCTAAAAAAAAAGCCTCTCAGTGGTGGCTATGCGGTTTGGCAACCACGCAATTTTTCCATTTCCACTTCTTAAAACAATCGATTCTTGAGGAGGCTGACAGCTTCTTGGAGAATCGATTGTTTTACTTGTATCTAATTGGAAAAAATACTGCTGCTAATTGCACGAGCCTCCTTTAGCACAGTAAAAAAATATTTGCCAACCAGTGGCGAATTCAGCCCTCGTAAATGGGGGGACGAACTTGGGATTTTCGCCACTTAGCGACCCCGTTTTATTCTTTTTCTCGCTCTAGCTTTCCCCTTCCTCTCCCACTTCCTTTCACTTTCCTTCACTTCCTTCTCTCCTTCTTCCTTTCCCACTTTTAGGGCCGAGCGCACGGTGGGCCAGATGCACTTCGTAGCGTGCCAAAAGTCCGAAAAACGAGGTGCTTTGTTTTGACCGATAATGGCCTTAATGTACTCTATATGACCCATGGGTAAGGTCATTGTACGGATTCGTCTCCAAATTAACTGCATGATAATTGATAACCAAGATACGGGGGTCGAAAGATGCATCTGTCCGCAAGACTCGCCCGAGTTGAAAAACAGGTTCTCGGTCATGTGCTTCATGTTTGTTTACTTTATATGGGTTTCAATGCAAAGCTACGGCAGATCTGGCTAAGGAAATGACTTCTACAGAGCGGTGAGTATTTTTTGTAGTGACTTTTGATTTCTGAGCAATTATTATACATTCTATGACAAATTTTCTTATTGTTGTCAAGAAACCTCGAAAAACGTAAAAAGTGTCAACTTTGTTAGACCCGGAAAAAAGAATGTCAAAAAATGTCAACCCGGTCTCTTCATTTTCCAGTTGCACATATGCTGGAAAACGTGGGAAAAAATTTCCAATTGGTAATTATAGGTAGAAACCTTTTTTTTTAGTTTTAAGATCACTGTTTTTACCGAAATATTAATATTTTGATGAATCTGTTTAGATATTTCTGTAAAAACGGTGATCTTAAAACTAAAAAAAAAAAAAAAAAAAAAAAGGTTTTTACCTATAATTACCTATTGGGAAGTTTTTCCCACGTTTTTCAGCATACGTACAACTGGAAAATGAAGAGACCGGGTTGACATTTTTTGACATTTTTTTTCCCGGGTCTCACAAAGTTAACACTTTTTACTTTTTTCGAGGAGTAGAGGGAAAACCGCGGGTAGTGGCGGTTTCGATCCCATCACAGTTTTTTTTTTTTCCGCCCACCCCCAAGGGGTTGGAAAAAACCCCAACCACCCCCCAACAACCCTCGACCCTAAAGCCCCACCCCCTACCCCCAAGGGGTTCGAAGAACCCCCCGACAACCCTCGACCATATAGCCCCCGACCCTTCGAGGACCCCCCCCCCCCGGCAACTTCTTTTCGCCCGACCCCCACCCTTCGAGAGGACCCCCCTCAATATTTTTTCCCCCCTGCGAACCCAGCGCCAGCTATCGCCCGGGCGAACCGGAGTCGAGTCAACTCGACCCCCGCCCCGCCCCGCATAGCTAAAGTGAACCTGAGTCGCCCGACGGGACTCAGGATTATCTTTTTCATTCCGGGTGAACCAGAGTGACGAAAGAATAGAGGAAAGCAAAGAGGTATTTTTTCTTACATTTACCCACTGAAACAGAGTTAGACCTTTGCGGTAATCTCAAACATCTTGCAACAAACGCGGCGTCCATCTACTACGCGTATTCTTATCGTTGAATGTACACGCTGTCGGGGAATTGTTTCTTGCCTGATTTTATGCAACCTCCTCATGATTTCCGTTTCCCGAAGATCATTTGAAGGCGAATTTCCTGTTGAATTTGAAGACGGTGGCGACATGGAGATACTCACAATTGAAGTCGGTAAAAAGGGGTATAAGACAGTGGATGTACTCCTGCTCAGAAGTCCTGACTTCAAATTCTTATTGCATAAAAATCTGACGAGGGAAACTGGGACCTTTTGAAATCAAGTTTTGTGAGCACTATCATGCCCTTTTATATCCCCTTTTGCCGTAGAAGTCTTCAATTTTAAACGAATTTTCGAGCAGGTGGTTCAACTACGCAAACAATTGCACTCTCGCTCGCTGTACCTAGCGCGTCAACGCACGGCGCCGGGAAAGCATGAATAGAAACGGTCGCGCAGTTGGCGCCACCCCACTCAGATCACAGGTGTTAAAAGTCGGCGCCACTGCACTCAACAGCTCATTAGACCTTGTTTTTCGAAACCAAGGCAGCGGCGTTGTCAAACTGATAGCAACTAGTCGCGCTCCCGCCATCAATGGCGTGGATACAGCCGCTTGGTAACGGCAACTCTGTTCTCTTCCAGTTACATTGTAACTCGGGAGAGTGATCCAAGTGTTGCTGTGAAGAAAAAAACATCACGTCATACAAATTAAATTTTGATGAACATTCGGGACTCCAGTCACTTCATAATTTTCTCAACGAGCTGTGGACTTCCCTGCGCAGGAGACTCGGGCCGATATAGCGGTCCTTCTTCCTCTTCTGCATCAGGCACTCTAGCAGAACCGAGTACAGTCGGGATTTGCCACCACGCGTCCACGGCCGGCTGTGGGACGCTAGACCACTCAGCCGGATCAAGCGCGAGGTCGGGTCCCGGCTGTACTCGGGTGTCGTGTTCGGGAAAATGAGATGGGTGCGGGAAAGATTCGCCGTGTGCCAAAAGCTCTACCGGGAGCATATAGTTCCGGACATCGAGTTCCCTGACTATAGGAGGTCCACGGCGGATAAAGATGGGCGGACATCAGACTCGAGCGATGACTACCAGACTAGTGACTCATAATAAAGCAAACAAAGCAACGGTACTTAAAATTGATTAAAAATTAATACTACTCAATTATGATTGTTTTCTTTCGCTCGAAGTGGGAATCGTGAGCATCCAGATGATTTCGGCTCGATGCGGATCGATGCGCGCCGTTCTTTCGGTCGAGAATTGATCCGCATCGAGTAGGAATTTTTCGATGACGAAGGGACGCGGGTAGCTATATTATATCGATAATTCGTTTTTGCAGATTATCATCGCAGCAAGGCGGGGCCGGAAGAGCAACTCGCTGCGGAAGTCAACGTGATGTAACGTCTTTGTCGCGAGTTCGTCTTCACTAATAATAATGTAAGTTTATCGATATTCACCCCCTTCAGGGATGAAAGTTTAGAGTAATGGAGTGAGTTGTGGGTGGCCCGGGGCCACTACTTTTGACCGAAACCCTCTTGTTTGTGTCGTTCTTTCCTGAAGTCTTAATCCTTCGGGGCAGGCACCGAGCCTGTCCCATGGGCCGGCTCGATGCCTGCCCAGAATTAATTACCAAATGTCTCGTAACTCTACAAATGGCGCCCAACGCAAAAGCTTTAACTAAATAGTTAACCATAATTGATCGACACGAATTAACGGTTTCGGGTAACGTTTGGTGATCGAAAAGTCGCCAAATGAAAAAGTGGCCGCGTAGTGTTGGTTAGGCGTCCGCCATCTTGGCTCTATGCCGCGTTACTTTTAAGTATTTTATATTTTTACCAGTTTCAATTCTGCTTTAAGTTAAGTATTTAATCAATTTTCTCACTCCTGTTGTCGAAGTGCCGCGGTCAGTTGTCTTTTCATCGATTTGTGCGGTAATATTTGTTCTCCCAAGTGGCTGAACTCGTGATTCTCGGTTGTATTGTTTTAGGCTTCGTTGCCTCGCTCGGCTCGTTGGTAATCATCGTATGTTTCTCCTGCAATCGCGTGGGTAGATAACTATTCGTGTCCTCCTGTCGTGCGTGTGGTATCTCATCCCGACTTACGCCGCTACCATCTCGCTTAAACTACAGTGCTAACCAACGAAGCCGTGCTTAACCTCAGCGGACAGTTTGTTTACCTTTTTTCCCATTTATTATATTGTCGTGTCATACGTCCTATTCTCGGATTCGTAAATTTTACATCTCTTTCGGTCTTCAACTCTAAATCTAAACATCTTGCAGCTTTCAATCAGATCTTTTCTTTTCTTCAATTTAAATCTCAACTGAAATTACTCTCTCAAAATTACTTTCAACTGGACCTGACAATCGCCTGTTCGCTCCTTGGAGGATGGATGGAACCGGATGGATCGATGTGAGGATGACTGGTGGCGACGCTTTGAGAAGAGGAAGGAGGCCCCAAAGCTATGCCAAACTAATCCATGGATAAAAAATCTTCTTTTGTTCCAGCTCCAAACCACGGAATCTCTACGCTCCAGAAATCTCTACGTACCAGGAATCTCTACGCACCATTAAGTATTATTTCTTCGGTTTACTTACCTTTGTTCACCCCTTTGTGTTTTGTACTTGTTGAACTTTCCAGGTTTTCTACTTATTTCTTCTTTGATTTATTGTTCTATTGCTAATTAATAGCATTATGGATCAGGATCCTCCTAGTAAGAACACTCGCTATGTTGATAATAGGCGTCCCTTGGTCTGGCAGGGACGGGGCCGTAGTCTTGGCAGAGGCAGGACCATGGGCACCCCTCTTGCGGATAGATTTACTCAGAATCAAAATGAACCTGTTTGTACGCCATTCAGTTCCAACATGCGACAACCATTTACGACTCCCATTGAGGGCTCGGAAAGATCAGTGAATGTAACCCGTCGGAGGGGGGCTTCTGCTCCTGCGTTTGCGGACCGTCAACCACACTTTTACCCTGAGATTGAGGTGGTTGAAGGAAATATGGCTCCTTCCCCTTCAGGCCTAGGGACTCCTATGCGTAACCGTAGAGAAGAACCCGCTTGCTATGGACCTAATTTTAATGTAGCCACCCAGCCACGGAGTGCAATGGGCAATGAAGTTAATACAGGATTCGAAGGCCTATCTAAGTTCTTCGAAGACCAAATTAAAAATCTCTGTCTGGAGATTCCAAAGATAGTTAAAACTGAGATTCAAAATCTCCAGAAGGCATCGCCTAACCTAGTTGATGATTTGGGGGATTTATCGGATGGTAGGTCAATTGATTCAATTAGACGGCCGGTTTACAGTCCTAGACCACCAAAGGTTTTTTATCACCAACTCCAATTAAAGGACATAACTCCCTTTTCAGGAGCTCCAGAGGGCATAACCCCTAAGGAGTTCATCCGCTCAATTGAGGACTTTTTTGAGGAGGTACAGGCCACCGACCATGTCATACTGACTGAGGTCGGTCGGCTCTTGGCCGGCAAAGCTTCCAACTGGTTTAGGGCATGCCGATACAAATTCAATAATTATCATGACTTCAAAGAAAAGTTCCTGCTACACTTCTGGAGCGAGACTGAGCAGGCGGATATTCGATCACAGATTTATACGCCTGGCCAGTATCACCCAGGGTTGGGCGATATGGAGGACTATTTCCTCAAGAAAATCGAAAGAGCGAGGACTTTGGACGATCCCATGACTGATAAATCTTTGATTTCAGCAATTATTAAACACTTTCCTGCTGACGTCCAGTGGGCAGTGACCCACAGCCATGCGAATACAGTTGAGCTCGTTATCGAAAAATTACGCGAGCTAGATCGGCTCCCAAAACTTCCGGCTTTTCAGACCCCAGCCCGAACTCACAATTCGAGTGGAGCTTTGCCTGCCCAGAGCCGACCGTTCCAAAGAAGGGATCCCAACACCCGTGCTATTAATGTAGAAGGTGAAACCCTTCCTGCCAATTCACAGCTAGTGTCCAATCCGGAGTCAGAGTATCTTCCTTTAAACTACCCGGGAGCTGGGGAATCTCACTAGATCCCTCAGCTCAGATCAACGCACTCAGGGCCCCTTACAAGGACTCAGCCAACATTGGCAGCCTAGAATCTTTCAAAATTTACAAGCTTAATTTAACCATGATAAGTCCAGCTCATACTTTGTCCATTTTGTTTGTAGCACCCTTCCACTTATTGGACCCACCGCTAGAGATAACCTCGTCCTTCCAAGACAAGGTTGAGATTTCCTATCTATCTGAGTATACCGCGCCAACATTGGCCGTTCTCTTGGAGAAGTTGGCCCGTCTCGAGGACCAAAGGTTTGAGGGGATTATAATCTACCCTTCATCTTACTGGCTTTTCTCTAACCTCAAAGTTCCCTTAACCTCAGCGACCTTCGGACAAGAACTGCTCTCCAAAGCTAAGCTGCGTAAGATCTTTGATAGTATTTTTTCAGACTCAGTACTAAAATTCTCTCTCGCTAAAACCCTCATTTTCTGTAGTCTCACCTCTGACCCGATCCTCAACGTGAGCAAACCCATATTATCTCAAGTTAATGAGTTCCTCAAATCCAAAATTGGAAATTTAAGCAATATCGTTTGGAATGGGCTCAGTAAGTGTGAAGACCCTAGCCACTCCCATCTTAGTAGTGTAGTCTGCCCATCTGATATGCAGGGTCTTGTGGAAGGATCTATTCGATACATAAGGGATCGAATCTTCAGTGATGCCCTTGCCTCTCATATGGTCACATTCACTTCTAGTTCTATTATGGAAGATAAAGGTAACTTCTTGTTGGATGAGGGAGAAGACTTACAGAAACAGCGGGTGAAGGCTAAATGCCTATATGTTACATGTAACATTATCGGTCAGCCCACTTCAGCACTTCTAGACTCCGGAAGTGAAATAACAGTGATGAGTTCCACCCTATTTAAAGAGCTGCAACATAGATCCAACAACAAGTTACCAACCCTTCCAGTTAACTTGACGCTTAGAGGTGTGACTGGGGTTCGGTCCAAAAAGGCCTCCCTCCAGGCTTTCTTAGAATTTGATTTCGGCGGGACTCTGTTTCCGTTTTCAGTGTTAGTCGTCCCGGAGATAAGCTATTCCCTCATCCTTGGCATCGACTTCTGTAAACACTACAATGCAATTATCAACTGCCGCTCGAACACCCTCACGCTCCTGAATGGACAAATTAATATTCCATGGATACATGGTAGCTCAGATACAGGTGCTGTTCCCGTCCACGCCTGTCAGGTGGTACAAGACGTAAAGGTCTCAGTCCTTGCTGACAGCCATGGGCGCGAACTGGACCGTTTACTGGAGCCCCTCAATCCTCATGCCTGAAGGGTCAAGCCTCAGTGTCAATTTCCTGCCAGGCGCTCCCTTCAATGTTGTCGTGGAGCCGTTGAAATCCCGAACAGATGCCCCAACATCTGATAACACCATTTACGTTGTCTTAGCAGGCACCAATAACATCTCCAAAAATAAACCTATCTCTGAGATCAGAGATGAATTTGATTTGACCTCATTACGTAACACCCATACTGATGTGATTATATGTGATATTTTTCCCCGATACGATCTAAAGGGTAAGAGCAGTCTTCCAGCTCCCATTAACCTCTATCTTCGCAGACAGCTGTCTCGAAACCCTAGAATCCACTTTTTAAGGTCTCTCGGCATTCTCAGGAGATGCCACTTCACTAAACAGGGGTTGCACCTCAACATTGAAGGGAAGAAAATACTGGCACAGCTTGTCGCTGACAAGATTAGGGATATCAGTGCCAGGAAATTAGTGCTGGACCCTGAAACAGAGACCCGCCCACAGTTATTTGTAGACAGCTTGACCACTAAGGACTCGTTCTCGACAATGGTTACTGAAATCGAGGCTCCGAATCCTAAGTCCAGACGGCCTCCACCAAGTCTTAGACAAGAAACCCCTCTTGTCACATCCGATAGTTTGTCCCTTAATTCAATTCTCCATAAAATTGGTGACGGAAAATTACCCGTTCAACAACGATTAGATCTCTCAAAAGTTATTTATGAGAACCGATCAGTCTTCTCTGATACACCTGGCTGTTGCAAAACTTTCACTGCAAAGCTAAGAGTTAGTGATAAAACCCCGTTTGTCCACCGTTCCTATCCCATCCCTTTCGCAAATAGGGAAGCAGTTCGCGCCGAAATCGCAAGGTTATTGGGGTTAGGAATTATTGAGCGATCAAGCGCTCCCTTTTCAAGTCCACTCAGGCCAGTGATCAAACGAGACGGGTCAATAAGACTCTGCCTGGATGCCAGAAAAATAAACACAAAACTTGTTTGTGATGCTAAGACCCCTGAGCGCGTTGAATCTTTGCTGTCCCGTTTTAATAAACCTATGTATATCACTACGCTTGACTGTACAGCAAGCTTTCTTCAGATTCCCCTCGATCTAGAAAATCGAGACCTTACAAGTTTTTCCCATGAAGGCAGAAACTACCGTTTTACCAGAGTTCCGTTTGGACTCAACGTGGCAATGCAGCTGTTCATGAAGGCCACCGATTCAATTTTCGGCCCAGAAACTGAGGCCTTTCTAAGTCGTTATGTCGACGATCTGCGAATTGTCTCGACGACCTTCGATGAGCACCTGCACCACATTCAGTCTGTTTTGTCAACCCTCTGGAATGCAGGCATGACTCTGAAGTTCAGCAAGTGCTTCTTCATCCAGGAAGAGGTGGAGTTCCTTGGGTTTATTCTTTCTAGGACGGGTGTAAAAAAGAATCCCGAGAAACTAAGAGCGATCACAGGTTTCCCCACCCCAAAGAACAAAAAAAGACTTCAGTCCTTTATTGGGCTAATAAAATTTTACCGGAAATTCCACCTAAAGCACTCCCAATTGTTGCAACCACTACTACACCTACTAAAGAAAGAATCCCCTTGGCGCTGGACCTCGGTGGAGGACGAAGCATTTGCTGAAATCAAAAAGGCATTCTGTGAAACTGTCGTCCTAGCAAATCCTGACTTCACCAAGCCATTTCACCTAAATACTGATGCCTTAGGTACGGCTATTGCCGGAGAACTGTTCCAAATTGATTCTGATGGTGATCGCAGGCCAATCTATTTTTATAGCAGAGTCTTGACGGACTGTGAAAAGAATTACACCACTACGGAACTCGAACTCCTGGCAATAGTCGTATGCTGCTTGAAGTTTAGACAGATCATCCTAGGCCATAAGACCAAGGTCCATACAGACCATCATGCCCTGACTTTCTTCCGTCAGGCAGCGCTCACCTCAGGACGGCTAACTCGCTGGTCGTTATTCCTCCAGGAGTACGATCTTGAAATTGTTCACGTAAAAGGGTCAGAAAACACTGCTGCTGACACCCTGTCCAGATTTCCTCCTGAATATGATGAAATGCAACCGGAATCCTCTGATATCAATGTTTACCTCTCTAACGTGTTCCATCCGGAACTAAAGTCTGATTTGTTTCGAAAGATCCCAGAACTTACGCAGGCCGACCCATTCTGCAGTCGGATAATCAAGAAATTACGGGACGGGGATGGAACTGTAACGAGCCTATACTCACTCAGTGACCAACAAGCATTATTCTTTAAAAATCCAAAGGATGAAAGGAGCTTTCTCTACTGCCCCATGAGCTTAGAGACTGAGATGATACGTCTAGCCCACGAATTTTTGGGACACCTTGGGATTAATAAGGTCCACAATTACTTAAAGTCGATCACAATCTTTCCCAAGATGAGACAAAAAATTGTCCATTATGTTAAATCCTGCCTAGACTGTCAGCAGAGCAAGCCCATGAATGTCACTCTGCGACCTGGGCCCGTCCCAGTCCTATCTGCCGCCCCCCTGGATTTATTGTCCGTCGACCTCTATGGAGGTCGCCCAAGTCTTTTGGCTCTTTCAAATATATTTTAGTCGTCCTAGACGTCTTTTCAAAATTTATAAAATTTATACCTCTCCGTAGCAGCACTGGTGTTGTGGTAAGTCGAAATTTTTCAGCAAAATATGTAGACGTAGTTGGAACTCCGAAAACCGTAATCTCGGACCATGGGCCTTGCTTTCGCTCGCGCTTCTGGGACGCCACCCTTAAAAATCTTGGAATCCAGCCGAGGCACACATCCGTGTATCACCCTCAGTCCAACCCTGTGGAGCGGTACATGCGGATGCTCGGAAACTTCTTCCGGGTATATTGCCACGCACACCACAGGAGTTGGATTACGTATCTCAATTTCTTTGAAAGTTGCCTGAACAACAGCATCAGTGACAGCACGGGGTGTGCCCCGCTGGAAATCATGACTGGGGTACCCCCTCAAAATTTCCTAGAAAGATTTATATCCTTTCCCGAACAACCGAAGGAAAATTTGGAAGCTAAATTAGTCCTTGTCCAGGAAAACCTGACCAAGAGCGCCCAGAGGCGGGAGCGAGGCAAGACCCATGGCCCATTGAACCTCGGATTCAAAGAGGGAGACGAAGTCCTTATAAAATCCCACCACCTCTCAGACGCAGCCTACGGAGAGATCAAAAAGTTTTTCCGTCTTTATGAGGGACCCTTCCTACTTGGCCGTCCTGTGGGGAGCAATGCCTTTGAAGCTCTCGACCCTGACTCCGGATTGCTAAAAGGTGTTTACAATGTTATTCATTTTAGACGATTCCTTAAACCATAGATTTAGTCCTTTTTTTTTCTTTCACATTTTTTTTGTTGGGGAAGGGGGTTAAGATTAGTCATCTCAACTCCCCCTCGCCCCAACACAATTTTTTTTTGTCACCTCAGACAATTTTTCAAACCAAAGGTTTAATCTCCTTTTCTTTGTTTGTTTAATCTCACTTCCTGCAGCGTGTTGGGGGGGGGGGGGGGGTGTGTGCCGTCTCGAGTCTCTCGCGGGCTGCCTCGAGTTTCGACGTTTTTTTGAAATTCGAGGTAGTTCGCGAAGGGGGTTTGGGGTGGCGCGTATTCTCTTCAACATCCTGTGTACTTATATGTTGGTCGGACGCAACCACTAGCCACTCACTTTAAATTAAGTTTCCCTTTGTTTTAAGCAGTTACAATGTTCAGGTAACAAGATTCCTTTGTAACCTACCTGATCTCTGATTCTTAAGAATGGGCACAAGACCATTACCTAATTGGTGTGTAATTTCTCAGAGATCCATGTTTTGCTCTGGACCTGGGGGTTACAAGCAAAACATTGTATCATCAGTCGTAACCAACCAGTCAGTAGCAGGTGCTCCGGCACAGCAGCCAAATACTGTCTGTCTTATCTAACTTTCATAATTTCTTTTGTAATTTTAATGTTTCGTAAAGTTCAAAAAAAAAATATTAAAGGGATTTCTGCATTTGTGCTCGTGTAGGCCTTTGAGAAGGTCCCGAGACAAATACAAACGGTTTTGGTTGGCCACCCACCGATGATATCCCAGTCCCCACATTTTTTTCACAATGCTCACTGTGCGGCCGAGTTACTAAAGGCATCACTAGTTATAATTTTTTTTTCTCTCTTCATCCACCTCGTCTGATCGCCTTGTCCCCAAGTTCTGATGAAGGAGTAACTCTCTTGTATCCCATGTAGGCCTTTGAGAAGGTCCCGGTGAGCAAAATCACTCTCTTCATCAAAACAAACAGGGCCAGACTCATTTAGATTTTTGGGAAAATCTCGAATCTGGCTCTGGGACTTGGCAATAAAATCTGAACCTGGCGATCAGACGCACCAATCTTTAAAATTAGCATACCTAATATGTCTCTGCAAAAAGCTAAAAAATAGGGAAGCTTTCACACAATTTACTCATCCCCCTTTTTTTTCTCTTCTCTCTTTTGTTCTCTCAGTGTTATTTCGGTATCACTGTTATTTTACTTATATTTTACTTCGGTATTGTCTCTGTCAGTTTATTTCTTGACTCATTATGTTTATCTTCTATGAAGATTGTATGTATATCTATGTTATGTTTTGATTTTTTATTTTTTTATAATAAAGGCCAACAAAAAAAAACAAAATACATCAATAACTTACTGGGTCATCCGCAGCTACTCCATTAAATTTTTTTTTCTTTTTCTCTCTTTTTCACATTTTCTTTTTGTTGGGGGCCTGACTCTTTGCCGCTCCACTTGGTGCAGCGACAAAGAGCCAGGGGGGTTGTTGTAACGTTATAGGATTCCATGCTATTCCGTTGCACAGCTCCACCCCGAGAGAGATTTCAAAGGTTGGCGGTTCCGACTCTCCGCACCCCTGGTGAGGAGAGCCGGAACCAACAACAAGAGGACTCTCATTCACTAGAAGTCAACGTGATGTAACGTCTTTGTCGCGAGTTCGTCTTCACTAATAATAATGTAGGTTTATCAATATTCACCCCCTTCAGGGGTGAAAGTTTAGTGTGATGGAGTGAGTTGTGGGTGGCCCGGGGCCACTACTTTTGACCGAAACCCTCTTGTTTGTGTCGTTCTTTCCTGAAGTCTTAATCCTTCGGGGCAGGCACCGAGCCTGTCCCATGGGCCGGCTCGATGCCTGCCCAGAATTAATTACCAAATGTCTCGTAACTCTACATGGTGCGGGAAAGATTCGCCGTGGGCCAAAAGCTCTACCGGGAGCATATAGTTCCGGACATCGAGTTCCCTGACTATAGGAGGTCCACGGCGGATAAAGACGCGCGGACATCAGACTCGAGCGATGACCACCAGACTAGTGACTCATAATAAAGCAAACAAAGCAACGGTACTTAAAATTGATTAAAAATTAATACTACTCAATTATGATTGTTTTCTTTCGCTCGAAGTGGGAATCGTGAGCATCCAGATGATTTCGGCTCGATGCGGATCGATGCGCGCCGTTCTTTCGGTCGAGAATTGATCCGCATCGAGTAGGAATTTTTAGATGACGAAGGGACGCGGGTAGCTATATTATATCGATAATTCGTTTTTGCAGATTATCATCGCAGCAAGGCGGGGCCGGAAGAGCAACTCCCTGCGGGAGGAGCACGGAAAATGGAGGCGATATTGGACGTGCAAGGATACCACAACGGCGGTGATTTTATTTTCAAAGAGATCGCCGTCCAAGGGTTGGACGGTGGAGTGATGGATCATTACCTCATGATGCCTCCGTACCGATTCGACATGCTGACTGGTAAATTGCGGCGTGAGGTGGTGTGGCTGGCGCGTAATTTTCACGGGCTGGACTGGGACGTCGGATTCATCGCATACGAGCGACTCACGGAAATTTTGAGGAACGTCTTCCGAGCGTTCAGCGGAGGCGTTTACGTCAAGGGGCGCGACAAAATAAGATGGTTGGATCCCTTCAACACGCGGTCGGTCCGGATCGTCGAAATGGGGGCGATGGGGTGCCCCCCGTGTCACAAGATCCCGTCCGGCGGAGAAGAGGCTTGCATGCTGCTTCATCCGCACTGCGCTCTGCAGAACGTTCGCAGACTCTACGCCTGGTATCGATGGGATCGACCCGCATCCATCACCGCCGGTTGGTCGCCCGAATCGCCGCCCGCCTCTCTCGCAGAATCGCTCCTCATCGACGGCGACGACGTCGCCGACGCAGACGCCGAAGGGCGATCCGTCCTCCCCCTCGCTTGGTGAACCGAGCGCTCGCCGCCGCCCGGGATCACCCGAGTCGACCCCCGCCCCGCCCCGCTGGGCCCGAGTTCACCCGACCCGATCTGTCGAATTTTTTCGTTTTGTTACAGGATAATGGCCCAGGCCCAACTCACGATGGCGGGGATGATGCCCGAGAAGGTAAAACGCGCCGGGACGAAGACGTCGACGCCGCGCAGAGACAAACGACCGAAAACTCCCAACGAGCCACCACCGCCGCCGCCACCGTCAACGGGTCGTAAGCGCAGCAGCAGCGACAGTAACAGCGTTATCGGAAAAAGATCGCACAATTTATTTTTCAACAGAGTTTTCGGCTCCGTCCCGATGAACATGATTATCGTATCGTTCGATTCTCTGAACAGTTTCCAGACAGCTGTCCGGTTGGTTTCTCCTAGCACATCGTGTGATATATCACTCTCGGTACAGTCGTGGATGCAGGTGCACACTTACATCAGGAGTCTCGACCAGTTCTTCGGGGATCCTTTCGTATACACCTTCAGAAGAATGGAATACGTCCTGAATGATGTAATCGTCGAACTGGATCCGAAGAAAGCCACAGCGAGCGTGATGGCTAACGGGAACTCGACAAAAAACGGTCGGTTCATCATGGCGGAAGATGTGTGGAGAAAACTTGTACCGGTATTTCAGCTGATCTCCGACGTTGCCACACTGTACCAGAACAACCAATCCACCGTCTCTCAAATATACGGTGCGATGAATACTGCGATCGACAACGATCCGGATTTCCCCAACGTCATTGACATACGGAATGTCGAGATCGATTTGACACCGTTCGCGGCGTTGTCGGATCCACGACTCGTCGGAATGGTGTACGAGATCAAGTTTGGCTGCGCCGATCAGTTGTTGCGGGCGGCTCTGAAATTTCCGGACGATGAGGTGGCGTCGGCTGTGGCGGTAAGCGTGATGTCTTGAATTTTTTTTCTTAGCCAGAAATTGACTCCTCTTTTTGTTTGAATGGTTTGAATGTCTAACGAGTCATAAGTGTCATCACCGATTTTAATTTATTGCGAAACTTCGCAAGACTCTTCCAATGATATGGTGCACAGAAATCTTCCCATGTTTTTCAAGCTGGGTTTCATCGCTGAATTCTCTTGCGAGGAAAAAGCGTCGACAAAAGGACTAAAATTCGAGTCACTTAATTTTCAACGTATTCGTAAGAGTTTTCATTTTTTCGAAAATGAAAAAACGTCGGGACACAGTAGTGATTGTTCCTCGGTACGATCGAGCTAAGCGCACGAATAGCATAGTTCTAGAGTCTCCGGGATCCGTACGTCTTCAATTTCCTGTAAATAATAATTTTGGGGGTGCGCGTCGCTATCATGCTCTTTCAATGCCTTTGAATACATCCGAATCCGATTATTCTGTGACTGTGGTCGAAGAATAACACGTATGATAATTTAAAACTCAAAATGTCCACGACTCGAAGCACTCCTTTCATTTAGAATGTCCGATCATGTACATAAACTAACTTTAGATCCTTTATATTTGTGCCCTAAATTTCGGTCTTCACGTCAATACATATTGAGTCACGGTGTACATTGGGTCCCATGCAGATCTGATCTGGTTTCAAATTCGACCTTCCATACTACTACGACCCCATGTTATGCGAGATTGATCCCCAGAAATTTGAATAATTTTTTTCTGTTTCGAGGTTTATTGATGTAAATTGTATTAAAATGAGCGTAAAATAAAAAAACAAGTTGAAAGCAAATTAAACTATACGAATTTCTTTCGTTCACATGTTTTCAAATCCTTAAATTTTTCTAACGGTGTTGGAGAGCGGGCTGTACCTGATGATATTATCGTGAACAATCATGCATAGCATTGTAGTTTTAGCAGGGACCTGAGTTCTCGTTTCGAATTCTAGTCTGAGATCCACTGGCCCGCTCTTGATACTCTCGTTCTGTTTCGAGCAGTCTATAACGAATAACGGACCAGTCGCTTTAAAATCTCCATAAGAGAGCAGGGGCCGTACGTTGCCCTCCCCGTAGAAGCTCGTTGAGAAATTAGCGTACATATCGTAGGGTATTGTGTAAGCGTTTTTGGCGAAATCGATGACAAAATTCTCGTACGGGTACACTTCCGAATGCAAATATAATTTTAATGATTGCAAACTGCAATGATCGAACTCGCTAGCGCTCTTGTCCAGCTTATTCCGTCGATCAGTCTGAAAGCAAACGATGACATATCTAGGTTTTTCTAGCTGCGAAGAAGTCTTGACGGTCCATGAATGTTTGGTCGTCTGCGGTAATTCCGGATATTCGTACAAGTTCCAACTCCTGAAAGGTAGACTTCTACGGCAAAAGGGGATATAAAAGGGCATGATAGTGCTCACAAAACTTGATTTCAAAAGGTCCCAGTTTCCCTCGTCAGATTTTTATGCAATAAGAATTTGAAGTCAGGACTTCTGAGCAGGAGTACATCCACTGTCTTATACCCCCTTTTACCGACTTCAATTGTGAGTATCTCCATGTCGCCACCGTCTTCAAATTCAACAGAAAATTCGCCTTCAAATGATCTTCGGGAAACGGAAATCATGAGGAGGTTGCATAAAATCATGCAAGAAACAATTCCCCGACAGCGTGTACATTCAACGATACGAATACGCGTAGTAGATGGACGCCGCGTTTGTTGCAAGATGTTTGAGATTACCGCAAAGGTCTAACTCTGTTTCAGTGGGTAAATGTAAGAAAAAATACCTCTTTGCTTTCCTCTATTCTTTCGTCACTCTGGTTCACCCGGAATGAAAAAGATAATCCTGAGTCCCGTCGGGCGACTCAGGTTCACTTTAGCTATGCGGGGCGGGGCGGGGCGGGGGTCGAGTTGACTCGACTCCGGTTCGCCCGGGCGATGGCTGGCGCTGGGTTCGCAGGGGGAAAAAATATTGAGGGGGGGGGTCCTCTCGAAGGGTGGGGGTCGGGAGAAAAAAAGTTGCCGGGGAGGGGGTCCTCGAAGGGTCGGGGGCTATATGGTCGAGGGTTGTGGGGGGGTTCTTCGAACCCCTTGGGGGTAGGGGGTGGGGCTTTAGGGTCGAGGGTTGTTGGGGGGGGGGGGGGGGGTTGGGGTTTTTTCCAACCCCTTGGGGGTGGGCGGGAAAAAAAACTGTGATGGGATCGAAACCGCCACTACCCGCGGTTTTCCCTCTACTTCGAGGTTTTTTGACAACAAGATGAAAATTTGCCATCGAATGTAATAATGGCTCCAAAATCAAAAGTCAGTAAAGAAAAATACTCACCGCTCTGTAGAAGTCATTTCCTTAGCCAGATCTGCCGTAGCTTTGCATTGAAACCCATAAGTAAAGCAAACAAACATGAAGCACATGACCGAGAACCTGTTTTTCAACTCTGGCGAGCCTTGCGGATAGATGCATCCAAAGAGTAAGATGCATCTTTCGACCCCCGTATCTCGGTTATCAGTTAATTTGGAGACAAATCCGTACAATGACCGAACCCATGGGTCATATGGAGTGCATTAAGGCCATTATCGCGGTCAAAACAAAGCACCACGCTTTTCGGACCTTTGGCACGCTACGAAATGCATCTGGTCCACCGTGGAGCGGGGGGGCGGTCGCTTTCTTCGCCACCCCCACCCCCTGTATCGGCCAATGTTGCCAACAATTTGCCCGCTAATCATTTTAAATTCTACTGCCATTTGACTCCTCTTTAGTTTCAGGAATGAGGTAAATAGAAATATATTGCCTAGATAGAAAGGAATAAAAAAATATATATTTATAGTCAAGAAAAATATTAAACCATTTAAAGGCACCACACTAAATTTGCAGCAGGTCATTAAAAAAAGACAAAAATAAAAAAAAACCACTGAAACAAATTATTTGAGAAAAATTTAATAAACAAAAGTAACAGTCAAATTAAAAAATGTTCTTCTAAAGAAAACTAAAGTGGGGTATCAAACAGAACGCCGTTGTTGAGTTGTGAAGGGGATACTAGAAGATTTAGAAGCCTGATGCAGCTATGATCGGCCCTCAAGACTTTGGGCCCCGACGATATCCCGAGAAACTGTCTTGCCACTATCTACGCTGAGTTATTGTAGTCCCTCAGCGGTATCGGTCCGTTTCCCCCCCCCCCTTATGATTCCGTCTGACCGTATTCCGTCATAGAGGTTGCCATTTGAAAACTTTGAGATAGCCCCCCTGGGGGCCCCCTAGGGGGGGTTGACCCTCAAAAAAATAAAGCTCAACTAAAATTATGAAGAATGGTCCAAACCGCAACAATTTATCTCAACTCGTTCAAAAGTTAGATAGGGGGGGGGGGGATACATCTGTTACACCCTGTATAAGGTCTGGCCGGTAGCTTTTGGCTCCCCTCGTTGGTCCACAGTTTGGGAACCACTTCTGCATTTAAAACCATTGATCCAAGATGGCGGCGAACTCGGAAAGAATGTAAAAGTAAATGGGGGTATGGCCAAACTTTGGATTTCCCGAGTTCACCTTGATACTGCGACCAATATTTCGTTGCGGCCGAATTTTGAGAAAATTGTAAAGTGTCTGGAAATACATAACGAATGTGCATCAATATTTAATTTGTTTGTATGACGTGATGTTTTTCAATTTGTTACCGCAACACTTGAGTTGATTGCTCGCCCGAGTTACAATGTAACGCAGCGAGAACAGAGGGGCCGCGGTTCCAAGCCGCGGTAAACTATCCAAGCCATTATGATAGCAGGAGCGCGGCTATAGTTGTTATTAGTTTGGCAACACCGTTGCCTTGATCACGAAAAACAAGGTCTGATGATCTGACGAGTGCAGTGGCGCCGAATTTTAACACCTGATGATCTGAGTGCAGTAGCACCAATTGCGCGACCATCTCTTTTCCTGCTTTCCCGGCGCGGCGGATTGACGCCATCGATTAATTGCGAACGGCACGTTAGGTGAAGCGAGCGAGAGTGCAATTATTTGCGTAGTTTTGCCACCTGCTCTAACATTCGTTTAAAATTGTGAGTCTCTCTCCATATCGCTGTCTTCCATTTTTTTCGTGAATCCTCTTGCCTCGATCGCTAAAATTGGGGGGGACTCTCAAGGGGGGGGTGCTTTATGGTCTAGAGTTGTTTGGGGGCTCATGGAGGGAGGTTCATCAAACCCCAAAAAAAAGTTGGGGTGGGGGGTCCCTGAAGGGTGGGGCTTTATGGTCGAGGGTTGTTGGGGGGGGAGGTACCAGCCAACCCCTTACCACTAAAAAACTAACCTTAGAAACCTGTGATGGGATCGAAATCAAAACTACCCGCGGTTCTACCTCTACTTATGTCAGCCACCCTTATTACAAACGGTCAAATTGACAAACAAAGCTTTCCTGAGGGATCTGATAAAGCGGCAGCTTATGACCTGTGCAGTATATATGCTTACAGCATTCTTCCAAATGGAAAACAATTAATTAAAACTGATTTACGGTTTCAACTGCCTCCTAACAGCTATGGTCGGATAGTATCCGGCCTAGATTTAAACCATCATTTACATACCGCGCAGCTGGCGATATAGATGAGGATTTTCGAGAAAATATTCAAATCCTTTTATTTAACTTCTCTTCGTATCCTTTTAAAATTAATGCTGGAGACAGGGTTGCTCAATTTATTTGTCAAGAAATCTGCTATCCAGAACTTATAGAAGTTACTAATCTTTAGTATTTTAATCTGTTTTCATCTATCTACAACCATGTGTTGTGGCCCTTTGCCTCGAGCTACTTAATTACTTCACTCATTTCATTTTCATATCCTCGTCTATCGTGCATCCGCCACCGCATTGTAAGTACATACAGGGTGTAAAGAAAAAGGAGCAGCTCCGAATAACTCGAGTTTGGGTTCGAATTTCCAAAAACGGTTAAACACTGGTTCCAATATTTTGAGGGGGACATATTTTAAGGGGAGTTTCCAAATTCCAAATTTCCAATACCGCCCCCCTAAATCAAATTTCTCAAATGGCGACCCCCAGTTGTTATTACATAACTTTAAAGAACATCAAATTCTAAGCATGTTGGCGCAAACCGCAGGTTCGTATCGATTTTTGTGTTCGAGACATCAAAACGAAAGTCAATATCCGATTTTGACCTATTTTCAAAAACTCATAACTCCCACTAAAAAAGTCAGAATTTAAAAGACTATTAGCTTAAAATGCTCTACAGAACAAGCAATTTTATAAAAAAATACGACTGTCCAGGAAACCAACATTTTTAGGCTCCAAAAAAAATTCAACATTTTCGAAAATTTTGAATCGGCGATATTCTTGTAAAACGGCCAGAATCGGCGATTTTGGCTTGAAACCTGTTGGCTGAGTCCAAATGAGCGATTTAAAGCTCTCAAAAGTCCCCAAAACCCCATTAAAGCCAGAGAGAGAGAGGTGTTTCCTGACTCTGAATTTAGCAGTGTTTTCAATACTATGTTTGATCATTTTAATGATGATTTTGAGACTTTCTTGAGCTTTTAAGCGCTTTGCATCGCTCATTTGGACACAACCAACAGGTTTCAAGCCAAAATTGTCGATTCTGGCCGTTTTACAAGAATATCACCGATTCAAAATTTTTGAAACTTTTGAATTTTTTTGGAGTCTAAAAATCAGGTTCTCTGGATAGATGTATTTTTTCTGAAAAATACTTGTTTTGTAGAGCATTTTAAGCTAATAGTCTTTTAAATTCTGACTTTTTTAGTGGGAGTTATGAATTTTTGAAAATGGGTCAAAATCGAACTTTGACTTTCGTTTCGATACAAAAATCGATATGGACCTGGGGTTTGCGCCAAAATGCTTAGAATTTGATGTTCTTTAAAATTTTGTAATAAAAACTAGTGGTCGTCATTTGAGAAATGTGATTTAGGGGGGTGGTGACCCCCGGATCCGCCCCCTTGGGGGCCTAGAATTTGGAAACCCCCCTTAAAAGATGTCCCCCTCAAAATAATGGAGACTGTGTTTAAGCGTTTTTTGAAATTCGAAACCAAACTCGAGTTAATCGGAGCTGCTCTTTTTTTTACGACCTGTATACTGCATCATTATGTCACCTGTTATCTCATACGTCACAATCATCGTTTCCAACCTCACTTTCATATCAGTTTCATCGCACTCATAAATATACTATCACTTTCGTTCACAACTCGTTCATTCCAACCCTATTCACTCGCAATAATTTATTATTCCAACGTGCTCTCTTCTTGGTGTATTTTCCTATTTTCAAAAACTAATCTTGTGTTAAATCAATCAATTTCAAAATCTATACGTGAATCACAACAAGTGATATACTACAACTGGCGCAGTCGGTTGGATACGAACCTACGCTCCACCAAAATCTTTAAAAGAAGAACTCGAAAAAGTCAAATTAAAATCCGAACTTCGATTTCCGTTTCCGCCGCAAAATTACAGCAGTATTTATAAATATTTTTCTTCGTGTAAACTCACTGCTTTCTGCAATAATGAGGTATTAATATTTACCATCGAAATTCCTCTTGTCACTGAAACTATCTTTTCTCTTTACCTTTTATTTCCTTTCCCCTCACCCGTTTTAAATTCAAAAATCTATTCATACATCGATCCGGAGTATCCATTTCTACTAATCAGTACGCAAAGAACGAAATATAGTTGGATGAAAGAGATGCATCTTTGCAAGGCCACCACCGATGACGAATTCCTCTGTTTCAATGCTGTCACTACTCACCGACGCAACAACCCATTTGCGATTCAACATTGATAATTGATTCCGTTTCGAAGATAGCTGAAGACTGTTCTACTCGCACCCTGAAGGCAAATCTCGTAATATGGCACTCTCTTCACCAGAATACATGGCTCTTCCTTCACCCACACGCACCCTGTTCACGCTTCTCTCTTATGTGATGACAACCAACAACAAATATTTTACGTAGGTATCTCTGTCTGGTTCCGGCATAATAACACTCCATCCAAATTGTCACCTGTACTCTCTGACGACGACCCTTTCATCATCAACCAATATATCGGCGAATTACACCAATTCCTCACCGAAAATAAACATTACCACAGATGACTGTTGCATTGAGCAGGTAAACTTTCAGAGTAAAAATGAACAGACGCAACCTTTGGAATTAAAAAGTCTCAGCCTTCAAGAGTTGAAACACACCAAGCATAGGCTTGAGCAATTTGAAGATATTTTACAATGGAATATAAGTAAACCGCATCTAATGACGCATTGTATCTGGTATCAATCGTACCTTGCTTTCACTCTGTTCTTATGTTTTATATTCTCTTTTAGGTGTTTTTGTTTGAAATGTTGTAATTTTAGATGGTTACCATTAATTGGTCACCTACGGCCAAAATCCAATTCAGATGCCCCTATTGACTTGTCAAAAATATGTATTAATAATATAAATACGTACTTACAGCAGTAGAAGTATACGGACTTGTTATAATGATCCAAACTTAACCTCAGACGACGAGAAAAACCAAAGAGTAAAAAAGAGTCGCAATTGAATGGAAGGCCTGCGTGGTCAACGTAGATAAGGGATCCGAACGCGGGCTGGCCTCTGATTGGCTGCAACGGGTGGAGCAAAAATGACTCGGGGTATAGAGAAAATAACACGGGATTTTCGTTCCGGGGCGTTTATCTCGAAACCTAAGCAAAATCGTATGTAAACAATTTATACGAGTCGATTCAGCAGATTTTTCTGAACAATTTGATAGGTCATAAGTGCCACTTTATTACAAAGTCGAAAAGACTGTTTCAGTTGAAAAGTACTCGCAATAGTGAGTTACTCAAACACACGCCAAGCATGTGATCACACTATTGTGCGTACTTTTAAACTGAAACAGTCTTTTCGAATTTGCAATAAAGTGGCACTTATGACCTATCAAATTGTTCGGAAAAATCTGCTGAAAAAAATGATGCCCCCAAAATTCGTAAAAACTACCCCTTTCAAAATGGCGGCCGTTTTAAGATTTGGGGGCTCAAGGGGGGACTTCCTCAAAAATTACCTAACATTGAGCGATACATAGCTAAAAAGGTATTGAATAGAGAAAAATAATGGTGCAAACCGCGAGTCAATCTGACTTTTCAAACCAAATATCGGCCGATTGAAATTTAGGGGTAGTTGAGTTTCCCAGAGAGGCGCCCCTAAATTTCAATCAGCTGTAACTTTGGTCCCCAAATCTTAAAACGGCCGCCATTTTGAAAGGGGTAGTTTTTACGAATTTTGGGGGCATCATTTTTTTCGTCTCTTAAAGACCTTTCAAATGATGTATCACAAGCCAAACCTTTACATTTGAACATTTTTACGTAGGGCCCCCCGAAGCCCCAAAATTTTAGGGTGAGGGGGCCTTGTACCCTTTTTCACAAAAAATAGGCATGTGATACATCAAAAGAAATCCCTTGGTCTGCCCTTTCAGAAACTTCTTAGTTTTTATTTTTGAAATCCTCCCCTAACTCAATAAAGGGTAGTTATTAGGGGAAAAAAACTTGGGAATAAAAAAAAATTGTTTCTTTACGCCAAAAATTGTTTTAGATTTCAGAGTCAAAACATACCCTTTCCATTTGAGTGTTTTGAGAAACGGGTACCCCCCCCCCCCACTTAATAACCCCCAAGGGATGGTTTTGGGGGGACTGGAAAATTTTCCCCGAATTCTTTGGGGTCGATATGCGTTACACGTGTTTTACCGAATTTTCATATTTGCCTTAGTTTGGCCACAATAAAAGCTTGCCAGGTGGTTTGAAACACCCTGTATATACGCTTCCTATAAACCGCTTTCCATAGTCTTCCGACAAAATGTCAATTTCTAATATTTACGGGAATTTCCTATCTTCATTCCTAATTTTATTTTTTTCCACTCTGTTGCCTGTCTCCAGTTTTAGTCTTTTTGCCGAATGTTGTTTTCTATTCATAAGTAATATTCATTTATTTATTGCGTTGGTATTTCCTATAGGCAAGGATTTCTAATTCTCTCTCCTGTTTCTAGTCTTATTATCTTCAGTTTTTAATATTTTCAACATTCCATTTTTTTTTTCTTTCTGTTAGGATTTCATTAATTCTCTCATGACAGTTTATCAGTTGATCTGTTTATCGAACGAACTCTCATCATATACTTACATAACCATTCCTTCTAGAACATGCTTCTATGCAGGTACTGAGAGCTCGTGCTTAACACTTTGCTTTTATTCTAGTTCTGGCTGCTGTGTCCTCCGTCATGTAATCCTGAAACATAATACGGATTATTTTATTATTTATTCGTGTGTTCGTTTCTTCAAACCCACTACCTTAACATGGTAGCACCTGGCAGTGGTTGTCGGTCTTCGTGTTTTTACAAAGGTGTTCCGTCGAGTTACTCTCCGGTTGCGTTCCTGTGAGGTGATCTCCGGGTGTTCCGTCGAGTTAATCTCCGGTCGTTTTGTTCCGTCGAGTTGACCTCCGGTTGTTTTATTTAGCAGTATATGTTGTATTAAAATGGACCCTCTGCAAAAGGTAGTGAAACTTCCTGTTTCCGATGGCAGTAACTTCAATTCGTGGAAAGTTCGTCTTACTGCTATCTTCGAAGATAAGGATTGTATTGAAGTCTTAGAGAATGCAGATAACCCTCCAGCTGTGACGGCTGAAGACTGGCTGTCACGTAGTCATGATTTTTAAATCGCATATTCAGCCTCTAAATTCTTCTAATTATTCCAATTTTTTTTTTATTATTATTATTCTTTTTCTTATCATAAATAGTGCGTTCCTTTCATTGGTCAAGTACGCAAATACATTCTTTCTCTTTTTAATTCATTTCTTCTATTTCAGTCCAAATTTCATCTTTACAATATTTCAACTCTTTCGGCCTTGTTCATTTTTGATGTCGCGCAATCATCGCAATTTGCTGAATTATTAAACTTGCAGATCGTAATGATTGCGAGATTGATTAGAAGATTAGAGCGTCCCGCTGGGATGCTGAAATAAAGATAAAGTGTAAGTCGAACTGTGTTGCATACAGCTCATTTTGTCATTTTCTCTTTTTCATTTTCTTTCTTTTTTTGTCCGCTTTGTATTTTATCAGTATAACTGCCATTTCATCAGCGAAAGCCAGATGATAAGGCACTTAGTGGTACAATGTAGCACATCACGCCACTTAACCCTTTAACCAATCAAAACTCTTTTACATGTAACTCTATTAGATATAAAATCAAGACCAAGAAGGCCCCGGGCTTGGATCTGGTAAATGCTTAAAACCTTCCATTAAAAGCCTATAAAAAGCTTTCGGATAGATACAATGCAGCTCTTGGGCTTTATCCCAAGAGCTAAGAGAGCCCAAGAGCTTGGGCTATGTTCCCAGTGTTTGGAAGAGGGCAGAAGTTGTCATGATTCCTAAATCTGGCAAGCCCCCTCACCTGGCCCCTTCATACCGACCAATATCTCTTCTCTCGACAATTGGTAAATTAGTCGAAAGAATTTACCTTAAAAGGTTATTGCCGATTATTGACGAGAAGGGACTCATTCCATCTCACCAGTTTGGTTTTAGAAAGGGACATTCCACAGTGTAACAACTTCACAGACTAACTGATTTGATTGAAAATACTATGGAACTCAAAAGAGTTTGCTCCATAGCATTTTTGGACGTCGCGCAGGCCTTTGATCGTGTTTGGCTCGAAGGCCTGTCGCTAAAAATTTTTAAAAATCTTCCGGTAAATCATTTCTATTTATTATCTTCATACCTCAAAAATCGAGAGTTTCGCGTTCGCTATGAAAACTTTAGTTCTAATTTTTTTCCTATTACAGCTGGGGTCCCCCAAGACAGTGTCCTTGGGCCAATACTTTACTTATTATTCATGTATGATCTCCCTAAGATCAAACAAGTAAGAACTTCTACGTTTGCGGACGATACTGCCCTAGCCTCGGTAGGAGAGGGTCCGAAGCAAGCTAATAGTAATTTACAGAAGGGCCTTGATGCCGCTTCGAGCTTCTTTCGTGACTGGCGCACGCTTGTCAATGGCTCGAAGTCGCAACACTGCTCCTTTACTAAAAAGACATCAGTATTTTAGTCTCCTGCTACTCTGGATGGAGCTAATATCCCATATGTGGATACCGCCAACTACCTTGGCATGCATTTGAACTCCAAATTAACGTTTGGGCCAAATGTGAAGGCTAAAAAGAGGCAAGTATTAACTGAATTTAAAGAAATGTGGTGGCTTTATCGCCCAGGGGGTGAAATGTCTCTCTCTAATAAAGTTCTTTTCTATCAAGCAATCTTGAAGCCAATCTGGACCTACGGGTGTCCGCTGTGGGGGTGTGCGGCTAAAACACATATTTCTAAAATTCAAACTGCGCAAAATAGAATCCTCCGTGGAGTCATCGGGATCAAATGGGAAGATTACATCAGGACTGACCTGATGCACCATGTGCTCGATGTTTCCACGGTGGAAGATACAATCCAACGCTTAACACTTAACTATGCTAAGCGATTGTCGTTCCACCCTAATAACAAAGCTTTTGCCTTACTTGATAAGCGCAATAAGGCCGTTAGGCGCCTGAAAAGGAGGAAACCCTTTGATAGGGTTTCTCATTGCCTTGATTAACATTTAAATTTCTGCATTGCCTTGGTTAAAATTTAAATTTCTGCTAAATTTAATCTTCTACTTAAACTTCTGCCCTCTTCCTGATTCTAATTATGTAATTTTAGGTATGAGGTCCATTTCTTTTTTCCTGCTTTGTTATGGGGGTTGTCAAACCTTCAAATAATTAATTTTATAATATTAATCTTAATTTTACATGTTACAAAACTTGCACATATTTCCACATCTTGTGTTAATCCTTAACGCAAGATAACCAACGCATAGAATGCACTGGCGCTCGGCTTATATATTTAATCAATATTAATTCTTATACAGATATTTGTAACTTAATACAAAATTGTAGTCGTTACTTAAATCGAAATTAAAAAGAAAAAAAAAAAAAAAAAAAAATATATATATAACTCTTTGATAACAATACATTGGATTTGGAGACAATTCTTGGTGATCGAGTTAGTCGTTTTACATCTTAAGACTGGTCGAGTTGCGAGTTGCTTATATATATATATATATATATATATATATATATATATATATATATATATATATATATATATATATATATATATATATATATATATATATATATATATATATATATATATATATATATATATATATATATATATATATATATATATACTCTTATACCTATACTCTTATATATACAAATCTCTTTTCTTTGCTTTTGTACAAATGTCGTACAACGAATCGTTCTATTATACTTTAAATTTTAAACCAGCAAATTCGTCCACACCATCGAAATCGCAAAATAAATATCGTTCAAAATCAACGGATCTTCGCCGTCCAACCCGTCTTAACCGATCAGATTCCCATCTCATTTCACCTTCTCCGTTTTCTGCTTCATTTTCTACGTTCCCATCAAGAACAGCAAATACTTCTAGCTCTACCCCAAATCCCTTTGATCTAAATAACAATACCATAATAGCTAATCCAAATCCGCCAATCATGGATGACGATGAAAAGCAGCTTCCCATGGAAAATCAGGCACACAATAAAAATTTTCGAAATCCCAAAATTTTTCCTTCCCCTTTTTCAGGACATGAAAATGTCATATCTTTTTTTGATAACATAGAATCAAGCAGAGCAATCAACAATTGGGATAAAGCAGTAGTTCCTTTGTTTATCGATAAGTTCTTATCGGTAGATGCACTCTTTTTTTATAAAAACATTAAACTTGCTCACCAACCATTCACTTATGAAATTTTGAAAGAAAAATTCTTGGAACAATTTTCTCCGACCAATTCCAAGCAAAAACTTCAAATTCAGTTACTTAATTTGAAATTAGGAACTTGCTCGGTTCCAAACTATATTTTTCAAGTAAAAACACTATGTCAAAAAATAAATCCAGAAATGAGAGATGAAGATGTCCTATTTAATATCCTCAAAGGTCTACCGTCTCACATTTCAACCGTTTTAACCCTATACCCTCACTCCACTTTAGATGAATTCGATGCTTCATTAAAAAGATACATGTTAAGAACGGATGAGCTTTCGCTCTCCACATCTGTAAATCCAGAACCTTCTATCCATCAACTCTTACAAAAATTAGAAGTGCAAGGAAAGGAGTTGCAGAATTTGAAACAGATACAAGCATCTGGTTCAAAGTCTGCGACTTAACAGCCTTCTCAATCGCATACATTTTCACAGCAGTCAAATCAAGGAAATAAAAATTGTAAACCTAATTTTGCGAAACAACCTCCTTATCCGCAAAATTTCCCCACTTATACGTCACTCCAATATTTTCATCCACGAATATGTTATCCTTTACCCCCCCCCCCTCCCCCCCAATTGTCAACAATTCTTACAACCTCATTTTTCTCAGCAACCCACACAGCACTTCGCTACCCCAGTACCTCACATGGCACAAAATTTTGGTCAAAATCCACCAATGCAAAATCAACAACCACATCACTTTTCGCCCCCCCATTACATCATCACCCACCAATTCACTTTCTGCCCCCACCTCCCAAACACCCACTGTAGTATGTAAGTATTGCAAGCAGGAGGGACATTCCATAAAGTATTGCAAACATCCAAAATGCAAATTTAGTAAAAAATTTTGAAAAGTAGACTAGCATCTTCAAAGCCCACAAAGTTGAAGAAACAGTCATCAGTACCTTTGAAATCTTCTCTGCGAATTTCATTTCATACACATCAACCTGTAAAATTTTCAATAATTAACACCTTAGCCACTTCAGATTGTCTTTATTTACTCAAATTAACAACTAAAATTAACAATGAAACATTTGATGCTTTAATTGATACAGGTGCCTCCGTAAACGTCTGTTCTACAGCTTTTACAGACTTAGTTGTATCAACAAAAGGTCCTATTATAAATTTACAGACGGCAAATAATGACAGCATGAAAATCAGTAAAAAAGGTTATTTATTTATTTCTATTGATGGACATCTTTTCAAAATGTTTGTCTTCGTGGCAAACAACTTATCTACCCCCATTAAGTTTAGGAAATCCTTTACTAACGTATTCAAAGGCCATCATAGATACCAATAATCATGTAATTACTTTTTCTCACGATACAGCATTTTTTTCTTCTATTTTGTTGACTCACTCAACACCATCCCTTACTCACATATCTCATTCCCCTTTGTCATTTCCTGTGTCAGTCGCTCAGTCTACTACTTTGCCTCCATTATCTTCAACTGAAGTCCCTGTAAGATTTGATGATCCTCCTTTTAGATCTTCTTTCTTTTTAGAAAGATATTCTGAAAGCTGACGCTTAGTTCTATCATCCCTGAAAGTTTCAAAATTTTCTGAGGAGGGGGGGGCACTCCTGATGGTAGCTGGATGGACCCCTTTAGTAATATTGCACCACCATGAATTGAGTTGACTAAGAAGGAGTAGGTCTCCCCAAGGAGAAGAGATTCGATAAAGACATCAAAATCGCTAGGGTCGAACCCAAGGGAGTTAGAGATAGAAAAGGGTAGAGATCGGAAAATACTTTTGGGGCAAACCCCCCCCCCCCCCCCCAAGTTCTTTTTCGGCATAACTCCCGAACGGAACGTCGCACAGTAGCGTGCGAGGTATCAATCGAAAGGTTCTCGCAAGCCAAATCGAAAGACCCTCACACCGCGAAGGTGCGGCTTAGCATAGGGACGCCAGGGCTGGACTGAAGGGCCCAACAGGGATAGTCCCCGGAGTATTGCAGCAGGGATATCGAGTTTGGTGTCTATCGACAGGTCTCCACGAGGAGAAGAGAATCGATAAGGACACCAAACTTGCGAGGGTCAAACCCTAACGAGTTAGGGCCCTTCAAAGGGTCGAAATTTGTATTTTTGCGTATTATATTTTTTGCGTTAATTTAGGAGATGTTTATAATAAAATAGTTAGTGTATTGTACTTTTTAGAGTTCATTTAAGGTCGGGCTGACTACTGGACTTGATTATATCATCTTAATTGTGTTATATTGTGTTATCAATTTATACCACAATGAACTTCATGAATAGGAAAGCGGAAAGAGACGAGGAGAGAACTTCCAAATTCTTTTGGAAGAGCTGCAATAGGGCCGTTACAGGTACAGGCAGTATTCCCGGCAGAGATCGGGACGAGCCGCTGCTTGAAAGCCCTGTCAGCAACCTAAGGGAAAAGATTAAAAGGGATAGCGCGAGAAATAAATACAGGGAAAATGCCTGCCTCAGGCAAAAGTTTGAGGTAGCAATGGAAAAGAAACAGGGGCACGATGCCCTCTTAAAGGAAAGTCAGAACATCAAAAGGGATACCACGGCGGCAGATGTGGTCATCGCCACCGCTGGAGTACTAATGACGACCGTCAAAGGGAAGACTGAAAAGGGAATTTACAATCCATACAGAGAAGTGCAAAACCGGGGATTCGGGGTTTCAGTGGAAACCAACAAAGAGATCCAACCGAAAATAAGGGAAAGAGTCGTTCTTGTAGAAAGAGAGAGAAAGAGGACCGAAAGGGAAATAGAAGAAGAGAGAGAGAGGAAATTACGAGAGGAGAAAGAGAGAGAGGAGATCGACGTCGAACTGACGAAGATGCTCATGGGAAAGCTGTTCAGAAACGACAGGAATAAAATTAATAAAAAAGTGGAGGAACACTTCGAGATAACACACAAAGGGTACGAACAAGTCAAAATAGAAGTAGGAAAGCTGAGGATCAGCCTCTACATTAAGCTGACGGGGCTGATCCCTCTAATGATCGCCATCTTCGGCCATGCTTTCGAGAATGACCGAAAGGAGGGCATGACAGAGGGATCTGCTCGGGAACTATGTGGAGGAGACCCACGGCGTGGACCTCGTCTGGTTTCTGCTGAATCACTGGGTCATCAGGGACCAAACAGATGCAAAGAAACTAACTAAAAGGCTAGATGATCTGCGGACAAGGAGATACCTGGACGGCACATGGGACGGGGCTACCACCGACCCCTCGGGGTCCTCCTCGAACAGCTCGAGCTCGAGCTCTAGCTCCAGCTCGGGTTCGAATTCGGATTCCTCACACGGGGACTCGGACCAGGAAACCCCAAACCCAAAAGCCGTCCAGCTCACTTAATCAGTACCCATAAGGATTAACGAAACAGAATCGAGCAGGGAGGAGGAGCCACCGCCCTACAGGCCAAACCCCAGGCCGAGGACGGTGGTTACCTTCGTCCCTCCCACCGATACGGAGGAAGATACCGATAGGGAAAACGAAACGGAAACAAAGCATAGTAGGAAAACTGCTTATCAGTGCGGGGGACCGCGACCAATTCTCAAATGGGACACTCGCCTCAGAGGAGGAGGGGGAGGAGGAGATAAGGATGCAGAATTAGCTGCAGAAAGAGAGGAAGAGGAAGCGAGGAAAAAGAAAATAGAAGAAGAAAAAAAGAGAAAAATAGAGAAAAAAAGAGGAAGAAGAAGAAATAGCGAGAAAAGAAGAGGAAGAAGAAAGAAACAAGAGAAAAGAGGAGGAGAAGAAAAACAAAAAGAAAAAAGACGAGGAGAGAGTAAGGCTACATAATCTGCGGAAGGACTTGGCAGAGAAAAATCGACAGAAAGCAGAGGCCATCCAAAGGAAAAGAAAAGAAGAGAAGGAAAAGCTACGCAACATTGGCAGAGCAGTGATCAACGTCTCCTCCTCCTCCTCCTCCTCCTCCGACGAGGAGGAAGAAGGAGCAACAGCATTAACGTTGGCGGAAGAGCAAAGCATGGACTATGAGTTAGGAGAGGCTAGGGCCCCCAAACGAAAACAAAATACTTCCCCGAAGGCAGTGGGGAAAAAAGTTGTAAAACAAATCATTAGGAGTAAGTCGTTGCCACTCTCACCACCCTCATCAGAAGATGAGTTGGAAAACGTGATACAAGGCTTGGAAAAAGAGAGCGACCATGAAAGTTTTGAAGACATCAGGGCCGCTCTGATGAAAAGAGAAAGAAACCCGGAAGAATGGATAGAGAAAAATGGAATCGAAGAGAAAATCGCGAAAAAAATTAGATCGGAAAGAAAAAAGTATACTAAGCTAGTAGAAAACTCAGCAAAAATTGTTGGGAAAATCGAAAAGATGCAAAAAGAGGTCATAGAGACCTGCATAAAATAAGGCATCAAAAAAGGGATCGACTCGCTAAGGTCGCAGCTTACAACAGAGATAAAGAAGAATGTTAAGGAGGAGCTCTCGGCATTCAGACAGGGACTGGATAACAAAGTCCAGGATCTGAAAAAAGTCGAGACGAATCTAAAGAAGCAGGTAACCAATAGTGAAAGAATAAGCAAAGCTTTGGACCAGTCAGTTAAAAAAACAAGCGAGTGGACAAAGGTAGTCTCAAAGGGAAAAAAACAATAAAAAGTCGTATGCAGAGACCCTGCTGCAGAATCGACTGCACAGGGATCCAGAACACACCAAAGTAATTGTAAAGGCTAAAAACGAAAACATTACCAAACAGCAAGTGGAAGCTATTGTTAAAAAAAAAGTAGACCCTATTAAGGCAGGTATAAAGGTAGATAGCTTACAAGGTGTTAAAAATGGGATTATAATACAGGGTAAAACTAAAGACCCGGAAAAGGTAGTTAGCGCCATAAAGAAAAGCGTCAGGAGGGACGAAGTCGAAGTCCACGACCTGCAGCCGAGGATTATTATTATAAAACTCAGTGGCGTGAACAGGACGTGGACCGACGAAGAAGTAATTGGAGACATTCTCCATGACGTTGAAGATGAAAGAATTGACACAAAAGATGCTAAAATCACCATCCAAAGGAGATTAGTGTGTCGATACGATCGAGAAAGGAAAGTCGATATACTGGCCCGAGTTCTGTCCGAGATAGGCGACGTAGGGGGTACTGTACACGAAATGGGCAAAGATACCGGTGCACGAGTGTTGGGATGCCCCTATCTGCTACAAATGCCTTGATTATCGGCACTGGGCTGCAGACTGCACCCGACAGCCGGTATGTTTCAAGTGTGGCAGGGAAGGACATGGCATCCAAGATTGTCTCAGAGAGGACTACTCGTGTGCCAATTGTATAAGCGCTAAAATGACAGAGACAGATCATAAAAAAGCAACTAGTGCATGCCCAATTCACAACAGGGAGATGAAGCAGATGGAAAGACTGATTGACGTCCATGGTCTGATTTATCGGCCACACCCGAGCGACCACACCCGAGTGACGTCAATTGAACTCAGAAAATTCTTAAAAATGTTCTAAGTCCCATCGGAATAGTGTAAAAGCGACGCAACTAGCAAACGGCTCGTTTTAGGGCAGAAACGACGTTTTTTCGCCATCCGTGTACCTGATGCACTTGTACTCGTAGCATATACGCAGAGTATAAATACAAGTACAGGTCAATATCCCGTTGAGTGACCCTGCTGGATCACCGCACAGTGGGTCTGAATTTTGACTTTTTTGGCCCAGACCCACCGCACAGTGGTCCAAAAAGTTAAAATTTTTGGACAGATTTTTGGACGAATATGTTATCCTTTACCCCCCTCCCCTCCCAACTGTCCACAGTTCTTACCACCTCATTTATCTCAGCAACCCACACAGCACTTCGCTACCCCAGTACCTCACATGGCACAAAATTTTGGTCAAAATCCACCAATGCAAAATCAACAACCACATCATTTTTCGCCCCCCCCCTATTACTTCATCACCCACCAATTTACTTTCTGCCCCCACCTCCCAAACACCCACTGTAGTATGTAAGTATTGCAAGCAGGAGGGACATTCCATAAAGTATTGCAAACATCCAAAATGCAAATTTAGTAAAAAATTTTGAAAAGTAGACTAGCATCTTCAAAGCCCACAAAGTTGAAGAAACAGTCATCAGTACCTTTGAAATCTTCTCTGCGAATTTCATTTCATACACATCAACCTGTAAAATTTTCAATAATTAACACCTTAGCCACTTCAGATTGTCTTTATTTACTCAAATTAACAACTAAAATTAACAATGAAACATTTGATGCTTTAATTGATACAGGTGCCTCCGTAAACGTCTGTTCTACAGCTTTTACAGACTTAGTTGTATCAACAAAAGGTCCTATTATAAATTTACAGACGGCAAATAATGACAGCATGAAAATCAGAAAAAAAGGTTATTTATTTATTTCTATTGATGGACATCTTTTCAAAATGTTTGTCTTCGTGGCAAACAACTTATCTACCCCCATTAAGTTTAGGAAATCCTTTACTAACGTATTCAAAGGCCATCATAGATACCAATAATCATGTAATTACTTTTTCTCACGATACAGCATTTTTTTCTTCTATTTTGTTGACTCACTCAACACCATCCCTTACTCACATATCTCATTCCCCTTTGTCATTTCCTGTGTCAGTCGCTCAGTCTACTACTTTGCCTCCATTATCTTCAACTGAAGTCCCTGTAAGATTTGATGATCCTCCTTTTAGATCTTCTTTCTTTTTAGAAAGATATTCTGAAAGCTGACGCTTAGTTCTATCATCCCTGAAAGTTTCAAAATTTTCTGAGGAGGGGGGGGCACTCCTGATGGTAGCTGGATGGACCCCTTTAGTAATATTGCACCACCATGAATTGAGTTGACTAAGAAGGAGTAGGTCTCCCCAAGGAGAAGAGATTCGATAAAGACATCAAAATCGCTAGGGTCGAACCCAAGGGAGTTAGAGATAGAAAAGGGTAGAGATCGGAAAATACTTTTGGGGCAAACCCCCCCCCCCCCCCCCAAGTTCTTTTTCGGCATAACTCCCGAACGGAACGTCGCACAGTAGCGTGCGAGGTATCAATCGAAAGGTTCTCGCAAGCCAAATCGAAAGACCCTCACACCGCGAAGGTGCGGCTTAGCATAGGGACGCCAGGGCTGGACTGAAGGGCCCAACAGGGATAGTCCCCGGAGTATTGCAGCAGGGATATCGAGTTTGGTGTCTATCGACAGGTCTCCACGAGGAGAAGAGAATCGATAAGGACACCAAACTTGCGAGGGTCAAACCCTAACGAGTTAGGGCCCTTCAAAGGGTCGAAATTTGTATTTTTGCGTATTATATTTTTTGCGTTAATTTAGGAGATGTTTATAATAAAATAGTTAGTGTATTGTACTTTTTAGAGTTCATTTAAGGTCGGGCTGACTACTGGACTTGATTATATCATCTTAATTGTGTTATATTGTGTTATCAATTTATACCACAATGAACTTCATGAATAGGAAAGCGGAAAGAGACGAGGAGAGAACTTCCAAATTCTTTTGGAAGAGCTGCAATAGGGCCGTTACAGGTACAGGCAGTATTCCCGGCAGAGATCGGGACGAGCCGCTGCTTGAAAGCCCTGTCAGCAACCTAAGGGAAAAGATTAAAAGGGATAGCGCGAGAAATAAATACAGGGAAAATGCCTGCCTCAGGCAAAAGTTTGAGGTAGCAATGGAAAAGAAACAGGGGCACGATGCCCTCTTAAAGGAAAGTCAGAACATCAAAAGGGATACCACGGCGGCAGATGTGGTCATCGCCACCGCTGGAGTACTAATGACGACCGTCAAAGGGAAGACTGAAAAGGGAATTTACAATCCATACAGAGAAGTGCAAAACCGGGGATTCGGGGTTTCAGTGGAAACCAACAAAGAGATCCAACCGAAAATAAGGGAAAGAGTCGTTCTTGTAGAAAGAGAGAGAAAGAGGACCGAAAGGGAAATAGAAGAAGAGAGAGAGAGGAAATTACGAGAGGAGAAAGAGAGAGAGGAGATCGACGTCGAACTGACGAAGATGCTCAGGGGAAAGCTGTTCAGAAACGACGGGAATAAAATTAATAAAAAAGTGGAGGAACACTTCGAGATAACACACAAAGGGTACGAACAAGTCAAAATAGAAGTAGGAAAGCTGAGGATCAGCCTCTACATTAAGCTGACGGGGCTGATCCCTCTAATGATCGCCATCTTCGGCCATGCTTTCGAGAATGACCGAAAGGAGGGCATGACAGAGGGATCTGCTCGGGAACTATGTGGAGGAGACCCACGGCGTGGACCTCGTCTGGTTTCTGCTGAATCACTGGGTCATCAGGGACCAAACAGATGCAAAGAAACTAACTAAAAGGCTAGATGATCTGCGGACAAGGAGATACCTGGACGGCACATGGGACGGGGCTACCACCGACCCCTCGGGGTCCTCCTCGAACAGCTCGAGCTCGAGCTCTAGCTCCAGCTCGGGTTCGAATTCGGATTCCTCACACGGGGACTCGGACCAGGAAACCCCAAACCCAAAAGCCGTCCAGCTCACTTAATCAGTACCCATAAGGATTAACGAAACAGAATCGAGCAGGGAGGAGGAGCCACCGCCCTACAGGCCAACCCCAGGCCGAGGACGGTGGTTACCTTCGTCCCTCCCACCGATACGGAGGAAGATACCGATAGGGAAAACGAAACGGAAACAAAGCATAGTAGGAAAACTGCTTATCAGTGCGGGGGACCGCGACCAATTCTCAAATGGGACACTCGCCTCAGAGGAGGAGGGGAGGAGGAGATAAGGATGCAGAATTAGCTGCAGAAAGAGAGGAAGAGGAAGCGAGGAAAAAGAAAATAGAAGAAGAAAAAAAGAGAAAAATAGAGAAAAAAAGAGGAAGAAGAAGAAATAGCGAGAAAAGAAGAGGAAGAAGAAAGAAACAAGAGAAAAGAGGAGGAGAAGAAAAACAAAAAGAAAAAAGACGAGGAGAGAGTAAGGCTACATAATCTGCGGAAGGACTTGGCAGAGAAAAATCGACAGAAAGCAGAGGCCATCCAAAGGAAAAGAAAAGAAGAGAAGGAAAAGCTACGCAACATTGGCAGAGCAGTGATCAACGTCTCCTCCTCCTCCTCCTCCTCCTCCGACGAGGAGGAAGAAGGAGCAACAGCATTAACGTTGGCGGAAGAGCAAAGCATGGACTATGAGTTAGGAGAGGCTAGGGCCCCCAAACGAAAACAAAATACTTCCCCGAAGGCAGTGGGGAAAAAAGTTGTAAAACAAATCATTAGGAGTAAGTCGTTGCCACTCTCACCACCCTCATCAGAAGATGAGTTGGAAAACGTGATACAAGGCTTGGAAAAAGAGAGCGACCATGAAAGTTTTGAAGACATCAGGGCCGCTCTGATGAAAAGAGAAAGAAACCCGGAAGAATGGATAGAGAAAAATGGAATCGAAGAGAAAATCGCGAAAAAAATTAGATCGGAAAGAAAAAGTATACTAAGCTAGTAGAAAACTCAGCAAAAATTGTTGGGAAAATCGAAAAGATGCAAAAAGAGGTCATAGAGACCTGCATAAAATAAGGCATCAAAAAAGGGATCGACTCGCTAAGGTCGCAGCTTACAACAGAGATAAAGAAGAATGTTAAGGAGGAGCTCTCGGCATTCAGACAGGGACTGGATAACAAAGTCCAGGATCTGAAAAAAGTCGAGACGAATCTAAAGAAGCAGGTAACCAATAGTGAAAGAATAAGCAAAGCTTTGGACCAGTCAGTTAAAAAAACAAGCGAGTGGACAAAGGTAGTCTCAAAGGGAAAAAAACAATAAAAAGTCGTATGCAGAGACCCTGCTGCAGAATCGACTGCACAGGGATCCAGAACACACCAAAGTAATTGTAAAGGCTAAAAACGAAAACATTACCAAACAGCAAGTGGAAGCTATTGTTAAAAAAAAAGTAGACCCTATTAAGGCAGGTATAAAGGTAGATAGCTTACAAGGTGTTAAAAATGGGATTATAATACAGGGTAAAACTAAAGACCCGGAAAAGGTAGTTAGCGCCATAAAGAAAAGCGTCAGGAGGGACGAAGTCGAAGTCCACGACCTGCAGCCGAGGATTATTATTATAAAACTCAGTGGCGTGAACAGGACGTGGACCGACGAAGAAGTAATTGGAGACATTCTCCATGACGTTGAAGATGAAAGAATTGACACAAAGATGCTAAAATCACCATCCAAAGGAGATTAGTGTGTCGATACGATCGAGAAAGGAAAGTCGATATACTGGCCCGAGTTCTGTCCGAGATAGGCGACGTAGGGGGTACTGTACACGAAATGGGCAAAGATACCGGTGCACGAGTGTTGGGATGCCCCTATCTGCTACAAATGCCTTGATTATCGGCACTGGGCTGCAGACTGCACCCGACAGCCGGTATGTTTCAAGTGTGGCAGGGAAGGACATGGCATCCAAGATTGTCTCAGAGAGGACTACTCGTGTGCCAATTGTATAAGCGCTAAAATGACAGAGACAGATCATAAAAAAGCAACTAGTGCATGCCCAATTCACAACAGGGAGATGAAGCAGATGGAAAGACTGATTGACGTCCATGGTCTGATTTATCGGCCACACCCGAGCGACCACACCCGAGTGACGTCAATTGAACTCAGAAAATTTTTAAAAAATGTTCTAAGTCCCATCGGAATAGTGTAAAAGCGACGCAACTAGCAAACGGCTCGTTTTAGGGCAGAAACGACGTTTTTTCGCCATCCGTGTACCTGATGCACTTGTACTCGTAGCATATACGCAGAGTATAAATACAAGTACAGGTCAATATCCCTTTGAGTGACCCTGCTGGATCACCGCACAGTGGGTCTGAATTTTGACTTTTTTGGCCCAGACCCACCGCACAGTGGTCCAAAAAGTTAAAATTTTTGGACAGATTTTTGGACGAATATGTTATCCTTTACCCCCCTCCCCTCCCAACTGTCCACAGTTCTTACCACCTCATTTATCTCAGCAACCCACACAGCACTTCGCTACCCCAGTACCTCACATGGCACAAAATTTTGGTCAAAATCCACCAATGCAAAATCAACAACCACATCATTTTTCGCCCCCCCCCTATTACTTCATCACCCACCAATTTACTTTCTGCCCCCACCTCCCAAACACCCACTGTAGTATGTAAGTATTGCAAGCAGGAGGGACATTCCATAAAGTATTGCAAACATCCAAAATGCAAATTTAGTAAAACATTTTGAAAAGTAGACCAGCATCTTCAAAGCCCACAAAGTTGAAGAAACAGTCATCAGTACCTTTGAAATCTTCTCTGCGAATTTCATTTCATACACATCAACCTGTAAAATTTTCAATAATTAACACCTTAGCCACTTCAGATTGTCTTTATTTACTCAAATTAACAACTAAAATTAACAATGAAACATTTGATGCTTTAATTGATACAGGTGCCTCCGTAAACGTCTGTTCTACAGCTTTTACAGACTTAGTTGTATCAACAAAAGGTCCTATTATAAATTTACAGACGGCAAATAATGACAGCATGAAAATCAGTAAAAAAGGTTATTTATTTATTTCTATTGATGGACATCTTTTCAAAATGTTTGTCTTCGTGGCAAACAACTTATCTACCCCCATTAATCTTATGAAATCCTTTACTAACGTATTCCAAGGCCATCATAGATACCAATAATCATGTAATTACTTTTTCTCACGATACAGCATTTTTTTCTTCTATTTTGTTGACTCACCCAACACCATCCCTTACTCACATATCTCATTCCCCTTTGTCATTTCCTGTGTTAGTCGCTCAGTCTACTACTTTGCTTCCATTATCTTCAACTGAAGTCCCTGTAAGATGTGATGATCCTCCTTTTAGATCTTCTTTCTTTTTAGAAAGATATTCTGAAAGCTGACGCTGAGTTCTATCATCCCTGAAAGTTTCAAAATTTTCTGAGGGGGGGCACTCCTGATGGTAGCTGGATGGACCCCTTTAGGAATATTGCAGCACCATGAATTGAGTTGACTAAGAAGGAGTATGAGAGGAGTAAATTTAAAATGACAGATGAAGCCATACAAGCTTTTGATGCGCTCAAGAAAATGTTTGTTTTTCCACCTATTTTAATTAATTTCAGTGATGATTTGGAAATCATTCTCATATTTGATACATCTAAGTTTGGTGTTGGATCTATTTTATGCCAGAAAACTGATGGTGGTAAACTACATTCTGTAGCTTATTATTCGCAAACATCCCCCCCTTCCTACATGGTCCTCGTCATCCAATTAGTGACGCGCATGAATGGATCAACGAGATTCCCTCTGGCACGTTAATCCAAATTCATATATATATATGTCCCTATCTACTGGCAAGAAAGAAAGTCTCAAGAAGAGATAGCAGAGTTATCGACCTCTCGGACTCATCCTTATCCTCCGCCTCCTCCGCTGAGGAAGAGACAGAGATGGAGGGGATTGAAATGAGGGGCGCCAAGAGAAAACCCGATTCACCTAAGCAGGTGGAGAAAAAAAAGGGAAAGCAGGAAAAGGCCAAGGCCAAGAGAACACCCGCAACAGAGGAGGACCTCAACGGGAAATGTGCCCACAGGGCGGAATCCCTGAGGTCCTTCCTAACGGGTAAAGGACTGGACGAGGAGACGTTGGGACGCATCGACTCGGATATAGAGGGCTTCAAGTTATTACTTGAGTCCTCTATGACCGCCGAGATGAGCATTCAAAGGGCCGTGAGGGCGACCTTGGAGCCGTACCTTGGTGCTGTAAGGCAAGAGGTATCGGCCCAGGTCCGCCGAGAAACTGCAGCAATAAGGGAAGAGGTAAATCAGCTCAAAGGAGCATTAAAAAAGAACGAAACCAAGGAACAGCTGAAGGGCATCCAGAAGGAGCTCTCAGCTGTCTCCAAGGAGGTCAAGAAGACGGAAAAATCGGTAGTAGAAATGAAAAACAAATGCGAAGAGTGGACCTTGGTCGAAAAGCGGAAACCAAAGGCCACCTTCGCATCAAAACTGAAGGAAATTAGAGAACATAGGGACCTACAACATACGAAGATCCTTATAAAAACCAAAAAAAGACAACGTAAGCAGGGACGACGTGAAGAAGATTGTGAAAGACAAAGTTGACCCCAAAAAGGCCAACCTCCGGATGGACAGGGTTTCGGACGTCAGGTCCGGAATCCTGATCTAAAGTAACTCCACCAACTCGGCAAGGTCCCTTGAGGCAGTCAAGAAGGTCATAAAGTACAGGAACCTGGAAGTGAGAGAGGTTGAGCCCTCCATAACGACCATCCGAGTCTTCGGGATCGCGAAGGGCAAAAGTGACGAGAAACTCGTCGCTGATGTCTGGGCCGACCTGGCGGATGAGGACATCAATATGGAGGGCAGGATTGTCGCCTCCAGAAGGTACGACGTCCCTAAGTTTCCAAACAAGGTGGATGTGCTCCTCAGACTCCCCCAGGACATAGCGAACGTCCTGTTGGGTAGAGGAGTACTGTATACGAAGTGGAGCAGGCACGAGGTGTCTGAGTACTTGGACGTTGTCCTGTGCTTCAGATGCTACAGACTTGGGCATACGTCCCGTTTCTGTAAACACCCCGTTGCCTGCAGGAAGTGTGGGAAAGATGGGCATACGATTGAGGACTGCCTGGCAGAAGACTTCTCGTGCCCCAACTGCATGAGAGCGGGGAAAACTGGTAAGGCACTCCAGCACAAGCCTACCAACATGGAATGTCCCATCTATAAGAGAGAGGCCCGATTCCAACTCACCAAGGCAAGGTGGGGTTGGAGGGAAAAGGAACCAGACACGCGCGAAAGCAAGAACGCAGGGTTCAAGGCAGTTGGGTCGAGAGCAGCGAAATGGCGTTAAACCCAAACGGAACCACCGTAGGAGAATGGAACCTGGCCCAGATTAATCTGGGCAAGTGCCTGGCAGCCAGCCAAGAGCTGGTCAGGCACTGCATCGAGCAACGGATTATGGCCGTCTTGGTGCAGGAACCATACCTTACAAGAAAGGTGGTTCAGGGAACGCAAACGCTGAGGGTCGGTGGGGTAGTGAACGGCGTCCGGGTGATAGCCGGCGGGGACTCGCCGCGTGCGGCGGTCTTCGTCTTCGACCCGGCAGTAGATGCCCTGGAGGTCGGCAGCAAAACAAACAGGGACACGGCTACGGCCGTGCTCGAGTTTGCGGGGGAGAGAATCCTGGTCTCCTCCGTGTACTGTTGGAATGGGAGAGGAGCGCCACCCATGCGGGACTCCATCGAGACCATCATGGCGGCCTACAGAGAGAGAAACGGAGAAATGTTCTTGGCGGGAGCTGACGCAAACGCCAAGAACCACCTATGGTACTCGGGGAGATCGGATCCTTGGGGAAAGGAGATGGAGTTGATGACGGCTGCCGAGGGCCTGTGGGTCATGAACGTGGATGGGCAACCTAAAACGCTCAGGGGCCACAGGGAGGGTTGGGAGTCGAACATCGACGTCACCCTGGCCAGCCCCGAGCTGATGAACAGGGAGTATACTTGGCGGGTGGGAGACGAGATCGCGCACGCGGACCATCGTTTGGTCAGGATAATGATCGAGGCCGAGTGGGGAGCCCCACGGAGCTCATCGGGCAGATTCCGGACCAACGGGGTTGACTGGGATATTTACCGGCTGATCCTCGAAGATGAGTGGCGTAGCAGAAGAGAGGTTGAGAGAAATGAGAGAGAGCTACCAGAGAGAGTACTGAGACTAGAGGAAATCTTATCCAGTGCCTGCGAGAGGGCATGTGGCAGAACCAAACCCAAGACCGCCAGAATGAGTGCCTGGTGGACCAGGGAGCTGACGGACCTCAACCGTAAAGTGAATAGAGAGAGGAAGAAATTCCAGAGAGAGAGAAATGAGGAGAGAAAGAGAGAGAAAAAGAGAGAGTTTGTCCGAGTATTCGGGGAATATAAGGACAAACTCAGAGAGGAGAGAAAAAAGGGATGGAGAGAGTTCGTCAGCACCGTGGGCCGATCAGACCCCTGGAGTCTGGTCTACAAAGTCCAGTGCGAGAAGCTCAAGGTTGAACAAGCCTTGAGCACAGTACAAGCGGCGGGCGGCGAGACCAGAACCGTTCGGGAAACCCTCGATGCACTGTGTCGCAAGATGTTCCCGGCCGATGACCATGCAAATGAGTCGGAGGCACACCGAAGGCTCAGAGAGGCTGCCTCGCTCCCGAGCGAGGGCCAGGAAGAGCTGGAGGTCACCGAGGGACTCTTGTACGTTTGCATGAGGGAATTCAAGAACGGTAAAGCTCCAGGAATAGACGGCCTGGAGGTCAGGGCCCTAAAGGAGTCGTGGGAGGTTATCAGCGAGGAGATTCTATGGATAGTGAGAGAATGTCTGAGGACGGGGACCTTCCCACAGCGATGGAAGACCGGGAAACTGGTCATCCTTCGCAAGCTGAACAAGCCTCCGGGAGAGATAGGGTCATACAGACCCATTACTCTTCTCCCTGTGGTTGGGAAGCTTTTGGAGAAGGTCGTCGCCCGAAAGATTAGGCACTGGATGAGAGAAGCAGGAATCATGGACGAGGACCAGTTCGGTTTCGTTCCAGGGAGAGGTACGAGCGACGCCCTCGGGGAACTCGAGGCAAGAGTGACCGGCAGCGCCGCGAAGTACGTCGCGGGAGTTTTCGTTGACATCAGCGGGGCGTTTGACAATGCCTGGCCACCCCTTCTGCTAGAGGTTCTCCGGCGGAATCGATGTCCATCGAATTTGTACGCCTTGGTGGCTGATTACCTAAAGGGTCGAAGCGTTGTAGCTGAAACGAGAGCCGAGCGGATGAAGTGGTACATAGAGAAAGGGTGCCCGCAGGGATCTGTCCTCGGTCCCCTCATATGGAACCTCATCTTGCACGACTGGCTGAGGAGAAATCGGGCTGAGGGCGTCAGTGTAATAGCTTACGCTGATGACGTCATCATCCTGGTTGAGGGAGAGAACAAGAAAGAGTTAGAGGAGAGAGGAAATGCAGCCGTTGCAGACCTGTCCGGGTGGACTAGCCTGGCGAAGCTGACCATCTCGGTTGAAAAAACCAAGGGGGTCATGCTCAAGGGTGCGGTCCAGCCGGGTGTGGGATGCATCAAGCATAGGATCGACTGGTTGCCGGAAATAACCCTTAATAACAGGGCAGTGGATTTCGAAACGGTGTTCAAATACCTAGGAGTCAACATAGACCAGAGCTGGCTGTTTGGGAAGCAGGTGTGTGAAGCGACCGGAAAAGCCAGCCAGGTCATGCAGAAGATGAAGCGGGTCAACGCCCCCGGATATGGGGTCGGTTGGAGGGTCATGATGACGATCTACGTAGGGGTGTTCTTGCCGGTGATCACATACGGCGCAGCCGCGTGGGGTCACAGGGCGGAACAAACACACGTCAAGAGGAGACTCAGGGCCGCACAGAGAACCACCATAGCGGCTGCTTCGGGAGCCTATGTGACGGTCTCATGGGCGGCTCTGGTCGCTATCTCTGGCGTGCTCCCAATTGAGAGAGTCCTCAGAGTGCGCTCGCAGATCGACTTGCGTCGGCATGAGCTCATGAGACGAGATCAATCGAGAGAAGACAAGAGGAAGGAATTGAGAGAGTACGAGAAGCAACTAAACGACAGAGAGTGGTCGGAATGGAAAGCCGAGTTTGCGAGAGACCCAGTCGATCCCAAACTCGGCTGGACTAAGAATCGACGAGTGAGAAGTAAAATTCCGGATCTCGTCGAATGGGCAAAGGGCAGAAAACGGCGCATCGTTGACCAGTACATCGTCGGATACATGACCGGGCACATCGGCGTCCGGGAGTATTTGTACGACCTTGGCCATGCAGCCAGTGATGAGTGTGAATGCGGATGGGTGGAGTCCGTGGACCATGTCATGTGGGACTGTGACTTCTATCGAAGGGAACGAAGAGACATTCTACGTCAAATCGGGAACAGATATAGGGGGAACCTGACCGACGATGTGGTCTACGGGGCCATTCGCGTAGGTATGCGAACAATAATCAAGAGGCGAAAGGAAAGACTCCGAGAAGTGGAGGCCCAAAGGGTGGCGGCTGGGCTTCCCCAGCCCCAGCACCTTGTAGGGGGGAGCAGCCCCCACTCAAGGGCAGGGGTAGAGGGAGTTCGGACCCAACGGGAATTTTACACGAAAGTGGTTTTGTCCCGGGTTCGGGCTTCGCCTACCCCGGGGGGAAGTCTTTAAACCACCGGGTTTGGCCGGTGGCTGGTCGAACCTGTATAACCAGCCGGAAGTGTGGATGAGGGGCATTGATATGTGCTGCTCAGAAACTCGGTTCCCGCTGTATTATCCAGATTGTTTTGTTTTGTGTCATTTATTCTTTTTTCGTGTGTATTGAATTGAACTTTTCTCGTGTTCCAGGCCCCGAGTTACACACAGCGGTAAACTTAGTGATGACTCAGTGTAATTTTCGATTCGGAGGTTGCACTTCTCTAAGCCCGCTGAACTCGGAGCCTGGGTAAATTTAGGAAAAGTAAGTAGGCTTAGGATTCGTATAGGTAGATGATGTGTACAGTTTTTCTCTGTACATAATTTCTGTGATTTGTTTGTTTATCTTGCTGTTGAATTTTGTTTGTGTCATTGTTGTGCTAGGTATAGGTATTGATTTCGTAGATATGATGTATATAGATTCTGATCTGTATATATAGGTAGTAACATGTGAATATTTAGGATAGTGTCTCTGTAAATAGTGTATTTAGAGCTGTGTAAAAAGTGGAGAAAGTGTAAATTAGTACGAGGTGTCGTGTTTTTGTGTTGTTTCTGTTGTGATTTGTTGAGCGATTATGAATGATAGCGTCGTCAACGTCGAACGTGAGCACAGGCACAGCTCTCACCAAGGGTCGGATAGGCCTCCTTCCCCATCGAAAGGTGGGGGAGGAGGCCTCCCGGCCCATTCAGGGCCCACCGCTAGCCCCCTTGTTCGAGGTTAATAGCGGGAGGTGAAGCAGGAAACTGTGGATCCGAACAGGGAAAGTCTACCTGGACCAGAGTCGTTTAGCCGGCGCTGCTCGGAGGAACGGCAGCAGTGCCAATCCAAAGAGCTGCCGGATGCGGCCGCGTCAAAAGATTACTTCGGGGGAGGGAGCCCCTCCCTGGGTGCTTCGGCATAAAGTCTTAGGGCTGCCAAGGGAGCCCTCCGCGGTGTTGGATTCGAAGTGGCTGGGGTTGCGGCCAAATGCTGGCAAGCGGACGGGAACCGGCAGGGGTGCATCCCGCAATTCGATGTGCTCCTGCCATCCCGCCCACGACAAAGGGTTAAGACATCTCCTCAATGTCCAGGTGTAGGATAGACACCGAGTCCCCACCAGGAGGACGGTCGTAGGGCGAACACCCGAAAGCCAATCCACGGGAGGGGACGGTCTAGGCCGTCCTCGCTAGCCAAAACTGATCGGCCTAAAAAACCGGACAGCTAGGCGCCCACCCCAACCCGACAGCGGCTAGGGCAACCTAACCAAGTCGGGCGGGCACGCTTCACCAAGGCGATATTTGGTACCTGACTATCACCAGTCGGGGAAATGGAGGGAAACCTCCCCAATGGGCGTTTGGGCGCCTTGTGCTAGTAAAATGAATCCACGAGACGAATAGGCACTGGCACGTTAATCCAAATTCATATATATATATGTCCCTATCTACTTTCGGATTCGTGGAGGGAAAGGGCACAACGGACGCTCTTTACCGACTCAAAAAATAGTGGAAAAGAGTGAAAAACAAGTAATAGCGGGACTGTTTGTCGATATAACGGGTGCCTTTGACAACGCGTGGCCACCGCTTCTCTTAAAAATAACGAGAGAGAAAAAATGCCCGAATAACATATATAGATTGGTTAGGGACTACTTAAGAGGGAGGAGGGTAGTACACGAAGGGAGAAACTACAAGAAATAATGGGAAATAGAGAAAGGATGTCCGCAGGGGTCAGTGCTAGGGCCAATAATCTGGAATATAATCCTAAGTGACTGGATAAATGGTTGGGAGGAGGAGGGGATATATGTATATAATTGCTTATGCGGACGATATAGCAATTTTAGTAGAGAGGGACGGGAACAACGAAATGGAGAGAAAGCTAAACTGTATATCGAAAAGCCTTGAAGAATGGATGAAGAAAGCCAAACTCCAGGTCTCAAAAGAAAAGACACACGTGATGCTCCTGCAGCAGTCACTAAAATGGCAGGATCATGTAGAAAAAAAACGAATGGAGACCAAAAGTTCAATATGAAGGGGAGACCCTAGAGTGTAAAATCAACACAAAATATTTAGGAATCAGGTGGGACCAAAGCTCGCTCTTCACAGAGCACGTCAAAGAAAAGGCAGCGGTGGCCAAGCAGGTCATGGTAAAAATGGGTAGAGTTAACGGGGGAGAATGGGGGGTGGGAAGCAAAGTAATGAAAATAATATACAAGGGGGTATTCATACCTATAATGACATACGGAGCGGCGGTCTGGGGGAAGAGAGTTAAAGAAAATGTGGTAATCAAAAATAAGATAAGAGCAGCCCAGAGGACGGCGCTGCTAGCGGTGACCAGGGCGTATTGTACTACGTCGTGGGCTGCGCTGGTGGCGCTGACCGGCGTACTTCCCCTAGACCTGAAGCTCCTGGTCAGAAAAGAGGTGGAAGATTTAAGGTGCCAGTTAGTCGAGCAAGGCACTAAAAACAAAAATAAAATAAGGAAAATAGTGAAAGAAAAAAAAAGAGAATTGGAAAAAAAGGAATGGGTAAAATGGCAGGAGGAGTGGAAGAAAGTCGAGTACGACCCGAAACTCAGAAGAGTTAAAAATGTCAGAATAAAAGAACTCATCAGTGACGTGAGAAGCCTGGCCGACAACAAAAGGATCCTGAACCAGGGTATAGTAGGGTATGCCACAGGGCACATAGGAGTTGGCACTTACCTTAAAAGTAAAGGCAAAAGAGATAATGATCTGTGTGAATGTGGTGAGAGAGAAGACGTAGAACATGTGGTATGGGAATGTGAAATGTATAAAGAAGAAAGAGAAAGAACGTCGAAAAAAATCGGTAATTTAAATGGTAGTAGGGACATCACGGAAGTAAAGGTATGGGAAACGGCAAGAGTAATGATGGGCCACATAATGGAAGAAAAGAGAAAAAAAGAAAAGGAAGAAAGAAGAAAAAATTGGCACCGGTGGAGGGACCGAGGAAGATCAGAGCGATGAACCACACAGCGACCGGAGATCAGGAAGTTTTTGCAAAAATGGGAGCAACAAAGAGGTCTGGGCTTAAAAGAGTGGACTCGCCCTGGGGGCGGGCCTGCGGCGCAGGGCGACCACAAGACTCATGTAATGTGGCCATAATTGTAATGTGCCGGGGGCTCGCCCCTGGGGCGGGGGTAGCCAAATGCCTGGTGGGTCGTATATGGGTTTTTTCGAAAGGTTTTTTACCAGATAGGAAACAGCAGGCGGAAAAGGGACCTCGCAGAAAAAACAAACTAAAGGAAAAGGGTAAAAAGGATCTGGGTTGATGTGTTTCATCGCCGAGACTGACGCGGAAAAATTGTTTGACAATTGATAAATATAGTGAAACAGAAAAAATTCCGTGATGTCCAAAGAAGCAAAGAAGATAAAAAAATTAAAATGAATTGTTATAAATTATCCCCCTGCGGCCCCAAAGACTGTGACCGAGGGAGGTGTCTAAGGAGGAAGCCAGTGAGCAAGTCCTAACTCCCGAGGTCATGTCATAGCAGGTACAGGGAGGTGGCAATAGGTTAGGCGGCCGCCCTGCTCTGTGCTTGCGGAGTCGCAGGAGGAAATAAATTGAATCTCAATCTCTAAATTTTTTAAAAAACTTTTAAAGAACTTTTAAAATTTTACAAACAAGATCGTTATATTTTTCGGTCGTTATCTAGTTCGTAGTATAAAGTCGTAAATTTGCCAAGTTTTTAGAATGTCGAAAAAAAAAGTTTAAAGTTGTTATTTCTCGTTATTTCTCAAATATTTATGAAAGTTAGAAGTGTTAAATTTACAATCGTTAAAGTTTTAAAGTCTATCGTGTTTTTAGTGTTTTTATATCGTGTTTATTGTGTTTTTTATTATTGTGTGTAAATGTTAATTCGACAATGTCTAGTGACCGGATCTCACGACGCTTGGACTGCATTCAAAATTCTTCTTCCGGGGGTTAGGTCTTTCCCCCATCCCCATGACGAGCCCACCAGGAGCCCTGCCGCAAGGCCCGAGGAGACTCTGGAATCTTGGTACCCAGGGGGCAACTTGCCCACACGGCTTTCCTTGTTGCTGCCAAGGGATGGACTCTGGGTGGCTCCGGAGTTGTCTGCGGACGCTCCGGGCGTCATCGCACAGTGGAGCAAAACACTGTGCTTCGACGCGGAGGTAATAAGCAAGCGCTAGGGAAATCACCGGATCTTTGTAAGGGATCTTAGTGAATTGTAAATTGCCACTCACTTAGGTGGGTGGCAAGGCGCATACCACGAGGTGAGTCCCGACATCGAGTTGGCGTTAAACACTTCGAAAATTGTATGACAGTAAATAATTACGATGTTACTAAGGCGAAATTCTTCATCGATAAATATTTACGCCACGATGCTTTAGAATTTTTTTAAATATATTAAGTGTGTTGAGCCCAACCTCACTTGGGCTGATATTAAAACTAAATTTACTGAAAAATTTACAGACGGAAATAAAGTTTCAAAGTTAGAGTTACAGCTTGCGCGACTAAAACTAGAAGATTCGACACACATTGCAGAATACCAATACAAAGTCAAGAATCTTTGTCTGAAAATTGACGTGGCCATGAATGAAAATTCTATCGTTCGCCATATTTTAAAGGGACTTCCCGCGACGATTACCTCCGTCATAACACTTTGGCCCCACGCTACGCTTGATGAGTTGGAAGCTTCGCTTGCAAAATATGCATTGCGTGAAGAAGAATTAAAGAACTCGAAGAAAACTACGGACATAGAAGACCTAACAGATAAGCTGACTGCTCAAGAGACAAAAATCAACAACTTGGAATTGGCTGCTCTTTCTTATGCCAGTAAAGTGACGCAAGATCCAAGTAAGCCATCAAATTCTCACTCTTCAAACCGACACAAAGGTAAGAAATCACAACAGTTTCCTCCTCAATCTTATAATCCATTCTCCGCTCCGCCTCCGCAGTAACATCACCAGGCCGCTCCAGGTACCCTGTACCAGCAGGCCCCACCCACGAGTCAGCCCAGCTTTTCTGCTTACCCTCCCTTACAGAATTATAGTGGAGCCCAGCCTTATGTAGGAGCGACTATGTATTCTTACGCACAACAACCGAATCCGCCACCACAGAGCCAAAAGCGTGTTCTCGTTTGTTGGGTATGTGGAGGCCCGCATCACAAACGCTTTTGCAGACTTCAGTTTTGCATCAAATGTAAACAACTTAATCATTATGCTAAAGACTGTACATCTAGTAATAATCCTTTTCAAAATTGAGAGATTACGCTTACAATGCCCTACAGGAACAGAATGAAATTCCTACTGCCGCTTCCTTTTCTCTTTCTCGCCCTGTTTTTACTATTAATGTATCGAGTGCGTCAAAAATTTTTGTGACCGTAGCAAATAAACCGTTCTTAGCTTTGATAGATACGGGAGCAGCGGTTTCCTGCTGCTCTCCGTGTTTTCAAAATTTTGTGGTTTCTGCTCATGGGCCGAAAATTGCGCTTCGAACTGCCGATGGCGCTGCCCTAAACATTATTAAAAAGGGATTTTTGCATTTTAATATAGATCATTGTCCTTTTGAGTTAATGGTTTATGTTGTAAACAACCTCACAACGACCTTACTTTTAGGTACGAATTTTTTTCAACATTATAAGGCCATTTTGGATTTTCAATCCAATTCTTTTACCTTTCATAGTGACAATGTGTTTCATTCTGTTCCCATCTTATTTACTAAGGTGTCCTCTATGCCTTCTTTACCCGCTGACAATCTACTTAATCATGTATTTGCTAAGGAAACTATTGTTGTACCTCCAATGTCCCATTTTAGTGTCGAATATTTGTCGACGCATCCGTCTCGACATTCGACCATATTATTTGAACCTTACTTTGATTCCGTTGATCGCGTAGTGTTCTTTCCCTTTGTTGATAAGCCCGGCAGAATAGCAGGTAAAAACCTGAGTCACATCGACGTCGTAATTCATAAAGGAAAGATCCTAGGCTCTCTCTCCTTCAATAGAGCGGTCTGGCCTTTAAAGCGCCGCTCTGATAAAGCATGTTCAACCATTTGTGAAGTATCTGCAGACTTCCAAGCCGTTACAGATGATACTAGACTATCGGGTAACGCGGTTGACAAATTCTTTTGTTTAATTAATACGCCATTGGAAACAGATGATACTAGACTATCGGGTTCGCAATAGGTTATTTATCGTGATTTATTTTTGGCATTTACATATTTAAAGGATCTGCAAATTACAGATGATACTAGACTATCGGGTACCTTGGGATCGCCTTGCTTGCCATTTTCTTTTAGTAGGGATTCTGAAGTTACAGATGATACTAGACTATCAGGTTCTTCAGATTCCAAACGGTTATTTGATTTTGATAGTGGATTCGATACATGTATTAACGCGGTTGACGGATTATCAAAATCCGGTTGTGACATTCCTCACCAGGTTACAAAACCCCCTCTTTTCGATGATTAGCACACCCATTTCTATCAATTCAAATTTGTCCGACGATGAATATTCCCAATTATGGGACCTTCTGAATGAATTTAAGGATGTGTTTGCATCAGGTAACATTCATGTGCAACCAGCAAAATTGCAACCTCACGATATAAAGCTTAAAGATTCAGAAACAGTTCATGTGCCACTTTCAAACTGTCTTCTCAAGATAGACAGCACATGACAGAAATTATTGACGAATTAATAGAAGCAGACATTGTGGAGGAAAGTAGTTCACCGTACGCTTCGCCAGCCTTTTTGGTGAAAAAGGGAAATGTGGATGACATTCCAGCCACTAAATTGACAGCAGATGATAAACGACTAGTCGTCGATTATCGTAAACTGAATTCAAAAATTGTAGCGGATAGATATTCATTACCGCGTATTGACGCGCTACTAACTGAACTTCGCGGGAACAACTTTTTTCAAAATTCGATTTTCTTAATGGTTTTTATCAGCAAACATTAACAAAAAGATCACGTAAATACACAGCTTTCACAGTCCCTTCAGGACTTTTTCAGTTCAAAAGACAACCCATGGGTCTCCATACGAGCCCATCGTCTTTTTCTCGCTCAGTCAATAGAGTCTTTGCTGACCTTCTTTTTCATGGTGTCATTATATACATAGATGATTTAACCGTTTACTCAAAAACCTTTGCAGAACACTTACGTTTATTACGCATTGTTCTTCAAAGAATGCGGGACCATTTATTGCGATTTAAAACCGTTAAATGTAAAATAGGGTTCTCGGTAGTTGCGTTATTAGGTTTTCTTATTTCATCGGAAGGATTGCTGCCTTTACAGTCCAATCTTCAACCCATTCTCAACTGTTCATCTCCTAGATCAGTCAAAGAACTTCGCAAATTTATAGGATCGTGTTCTTTTTATAAGTCTTTTATTTTCAATTTCTCTAGAATTTGTGCCCCTCTATATGAGCTCACAAAAAAAGAGAACGAGAAACATTTTGTGTGGACGCAAGAGGCAGATGATGCTTTCTTTATTTTGAAACACCTTTCCATTTCTCCGCCCATTCTTAAAAACTTTCAAGAAGACTTGGAAATCTTTTTGGTCACTGACACGAGTAAAATCGGTGTTGGTGCACTATTAGCTCAAAAATCTCTCGAAGGTAAACTTCATCCAATAGGTTTCTTTAGTAAAAAACTGCATCCCCTTCCCTCCTGGTCCGCAACAGAACTCTAAATGCTCGGTGTAGTTACATCGGTCGAACATTTCAAAGAATTTCTTTATGGCAGAAAATTCACCCTGTATTCCGATCATCACAGTTTGGAATATTTCCGTACGTTCAAAAATGCTTCATCACGATTAAATAAATTAGTTGCAAAATTAGTTGATTATGACTTTCGTATAGTTCATCGCAAAGGCGAATCGCCAATAATTAAAGCGGTCGACTATTTCAGCCGTTACCCCCCCCCTCTCCGCCCTTACATAACTCACTTTCCGTTCTTTCCATAGTCAATTAAATTTAGCTTCTGAGCGAAAGAAAGACCCACTGTCTCACTGATGGAGGCTGTCACTTCTCTTTTAAGAAAAGTTACGAGAAAATAAAATCCAAATATTTCTGGCCATCCTTGCGTGAAGATTTACTTAACCATATAATAAAATGCGAAAAATGCCAGAAAAACAAACGCGTTAAACATAATTACGGAAAATTAACCCCCATTAAGGTTAATCCCACTGGACAACCATTTACCCATTTGATAATTAATTTTTTTGGCCCCCTCCCTTCCTCTCTCACAAAAAAGTATATTTTTGTTGCCGTGTGCGCGGTAACGAAGAATGCGATAACTAAAGCAACCACCAAAAATGACGCTAAAACAGTTGCATCTTTTCTCTTGTATGACGTTATCCTACGCTAAGGATATATTCGCAAACTGTCCAGTGATCGAGGTTCACATTTTACTTCCCAAATTATGTTGCTCTGTGTGAAGCTTTAAATATATACAAACAACATTCATCGTCCTATCGACCTCAATCACAAGGATTGGTAGAACGTTGGAACTCTACGCTTGCCACTCTTCTGCGGCATTATGTTAATGAAAATCAGACAAATTGGTCTCAAATTCTCCCTTTTATAACATTTGGATACAATTGCTCAATACAAGAAACTACTAATCAAACCCCTTTTTACTTATTACATGGTTACACACCAGATACATCTCTGGACCATGCTTTTCTTCCCTTAGATACTGATTCCAATTTGCTTGACTCCATTAAAAAACTCATAACAGTGCGCAAGGAAATACCAGAAATTATACAACAAGCTCAACTCAAGCAAAAAGCTAGATTTGACTCAGATAAAAAAGATCTCAATCTTCAGATTGGAGACAAAGTACTTATTGAAAACGAAACAGTTTCAACAGGGCTTCGTAAAAAAGTTGCTCCTTTGTATACTGGCCCTTTTGGAGTTGTGAAAAAATTATCTGATTTGACTTATGTTGTGAATATTCTTAAATTTGGCAAACACACGCCTGAAGTAATTCATGTTAACCGCATGCGGAAGTTCGTTCATTGATCTGAGTGACTTCATACTCTTCCTTTGTATAACCATGTCACAGCTACTTCTTATCACACTTTGTTCTTAATCTCGTTGATTTCTTCAGCGAATAATTTGAGTAATCGTTTCTAGTGACACGTCTTTATTCAATTCATCCTTCACCTCTCTCTTTCTTTTCGATTTCTTTGCTCCTTTTCATTTTTTTTAAATGTCTTTTATACAGGGTGTTGAAAAACTGTTCCCGAATATTTCAGGGGCGGATTCTACAGATCAAAATAAGACCTTTTTTTCCTATAAACATGTGTCCGAAAATGCCCCCCTTTTGAGCTACAGCCCCCCAAAGTTTTAAAAAATGTACGTTTTTTTTGGAATAGCGACCACTATTATGAACCAAATGTCTTAAATCTTGGTGTCCTAAGGTAATTTTACGTGTAGAATCCATTAATTACCTCGAAAAATTCATAAACTGAGTCTAACTGTACTTTTCACGCAATCTTGTACCTTTAACGGCACGAATTTTATGTTACGGATTAAAATTTTGAAGAATAATTACCAAAATCAGATGCGGAAGACCCTTAGAAAGATTTTTGGTCCTCCCTGTTTCTTTCGATACGACGCGTTTTAAGCGAGATAATCGCTGCACAGTGTGGAAAAGTCAGCGCTTTCCATGAAAAACGGCAAAGAGTATGCAACCCGCCTCTCCGGTGCTTCTACGGGCCAGCCGCTATGGTAAAAGCGCTGACTTTTCCACACTGTGCAGCGATTATCTCGCTTAAAACGCGTCGTATCGAAAGAAACAGGGAGGACCAAAAATCTTTCTAAGGGTTTTCCGCATCTGATTTTGGTAATTATTCTTCAAAATTTTAATCCGTAACATAAAATCCGTGCCGTTAAAGGTACAATATTGCGTGAAAAGTACAGTTAGACTCAATTTCTGAATTTTTCGAGGTCATTAATGGATTCTACACGTGAAATTACATCATGACACCAAGTTTTAAGACATTTGGTTCATAATAGTGGTCGCTATTCCAAAAAAACCGTAAATTTTTTAAAACTTTGGGGGGCTGTAGCTCAAAAGGGGGGCATTTTCGGACACATGTTTATAGGAAAAAAATATCTTATTTTGATCTGTAGAATCCGCCCCTGAAATATTCGGGAACAGTTTTTCAACACCCTGTATACAGGATGTGACATCTCCTATCGGAGGCAATCCATCGTTGTATCATCTTCCTGTCTTTTCTCTTCCGTTTCGGAGACTTTTTTTTTCTTTTCTTTTAATTTTATTTATTCTTGCTCTCTCCTTGGACGCAGTTATACTTTTCCTGTCTCGCATACTCCTTGTACTTGCCTCCCTTTTTCTCTCTCCCTCGCTATGGGTATCTTAAACAACGATATTTCTTCCAGTTCGTCGACGCATACTACAAATACGTCTATGGTCATGACACTCACACACGATTTTTTCCAATATGTTTTGGTGTTTGCGATACTCGCCTTTTTGCTTATATTTTTACTTCGCCGTTGGTGTCAACGACATACACGTACTCTTCGCAATCACGAGAAACAGTTGCACATCTTACGCCAAGTGAACGATCAACGAGTTTAATTCATTTCTATCCTTGTAAGTTTTTTCTCTCTCTTTATTCTCTCTTTTATTTTTACTTTCTTGTCCCATGATTCAGTTGATTGTCATTTTCTTTCGTAATCTCTCATATCATGTATTTTCCATCTTCCATTGTATTTGTTCTTTTACTCTTCCACCTTCCAGGTCATCTTTTAAAACTTTGCATTTATATTTTTTTTTTTACTTCTCTCTCATTGCGTATAGCACGCCTTAGTTCCTATTTATCTATTTAATGTATAAATACATGTATATACATTTGTTTTATGTAAAAAGCAGGAGCTTTTTTTCCATTGTAAGAGGGATGTGACGTAGTCATCATCCTCCTCTCCGCTAAAATCGCCCCAGATTTTCGCATTGTTTTTTTTCCATTCCGTCTTTCCTTGTTGAGGTCACGTTGCGTTCCTCGTGACTCTTCTCTCATTTATTTTTAGGGCCTCTTAGTTTTACTGTGATTTTCGTGATTGTACTTATCAGGTTTGTAATGTTCGGAATTCTTGCATTAGCCGTATGGCATGATCACGGATTCCGCCAATAGCAAGCTTGGTCAAGGAATCACGAGAATCCCATTAGGGCTAATAAGGCCACGGAATTGAGGAGAGAAGAATTATGAGAAACTTTCGGGCTTTTAGTCTTAACAAACTCAGAGTTGGAGAGTCATGAGAATTGGGCTCTCCTTAGCTCTTAAAATATAAACAAAACCCCCGGGGAATAAAAGAGTTAATATATTTGACAAAATAACACAAGTGAAATTTTAATATTTTTTTTATTGTATTGTTTTTCCTTTTTTTATCCATTGTCGTTATCTTTGTGCAAATCAGTTTTTAATAGTGTTGTGTTTTTTTTCTTTTGGATTCCTCTTCTTGATGAGGAGCAGATAGATACCATTTTCGACCTGGAAGGCAAAGAGAAATAATTTCATATTAATAAAAGTACCTGAGCCCTCGGCGGTGGCTCTTAGTTCCGTCTTTTATTAAATCTGTGTTTTCTTTGCGTTTATTGTCCTTTTTTCCCTTTCGTAAATATATTCATTTTTATTCAAATTCAGTTGCTCTCCCCACGCTATTACATCGCCACCACGCACGTAACAATGTTCAGCTTACAACTGAAGCTCCTAGGAGTAAGCATCGTGGACAGGGGTAAAACCCAGGGCTTAAGCCACTCCAACAGGCTAGGCAAATGGAAATGCCGACCGTTAGCTCAACGGGAGTACCCTTAAGGACTCTGCCTCGGCAGCCCTTATTAACTCCTTCAGAGGGGTGCTCGAACAGACGCAGAGTAGACCGTAGGTCGGCCAATCCCAGCCGAGGCGCACCAAGCCGATTGGTACTCTTCCGGCTAAGTCCCAACCGGAAGGGGGTGAAGGTAACACCGTCGAAAACTATCTCATTAGATAGATGGAGACGTAAAATCCCCCCGTGGGAGACTCAACTTGTAGAGTCGGGGTTCCCCGTGTTTAGTAAACGTATCGCAAGACTCGTAGGTATAAACGCGTTAATCAAAACAAATGAGTGAGTGTCCCTATCTACTACGGGCCCACCAGGAGCCCTGCCGCAAGGCCCGAGGAGACTCTGGAATCCTGGTACCCAGGGGGCAACTTGCCCACACGGCTTTCCGTGTTGTTGCCAAGGGATGGACTCTGGGTGGCTCCGGAGTTGTCTGCGGACGCTTCGGGCGTCATCGCACAGTGGAGCAGAACACTGTGCTTCGACGCGGAGGTAATAAGCAAGCGCTAGGGAAATCACCGGATCTTTGTAAGGGATCTTAGTGAACTGTAAATTGCCAATCACCTAGGTGGGAGGCACGGTGCAGTCCATGAGGTGAGTCCCGACGTCGAGTTGACGTTAAACACACGATGTTCAGCTTACAACTGATGCTCCTAGGAGTAAGCATCGTGGATAGGGGCAAAACCCAGGGCTTAAGCCACCCAAACAGGCTAGGCAAATGAAAATGCCGACCGTTAGCTCAACGGGAGTACCCTTAAGGACCCTGCCTTGGCAGCCCTTATTAACTCCTTCAGAGGGGTACTCGAATAGACGCAGAGCAGATCGTAAGTCGGCCAATCCCAGCCGAGGCAAACCAAGCCTATTGGTACTCCTCCGGCTAAGACCCAACCGGAAGGGGGTGAAGGTAACACCGTCGAAAACTATCTCATTAGATAGATGGAGACATAAAATCCCCCTATGGGAGACTCTACCCTTAAGAGTCGGGGTTCCCCGTGTTTAGTAAACGAATCGCAAGACTCGTAGGTATAAACACGTTAATCAAAACAAATGAGTGAGTGAGTGTCCCTATCTACTGGTGAACAGACTAGGAAAAGCGACTAATGGGTGCGTCATCGAAGTCAGCGGTGAGAGTGAAGAAGTGTTAAAGAAAGTTAAGGAAGGTATGGGTGAACAGTACGAAGTGAGAGAAGCGATGGATAAGAAACCCACGATTAGACTGACCAATGTAAACAAAGAAACGAGCGAAGAGGAGGTAATAGAGGAACTGATTAAGAGGAACCTCAATGACTGTGACATTGGGGAAGAAGAATGTAAAGAAATGAAGGTGACGAAAAAAATGATGAGTAAAAAGAAAGAGGATACCACAATGGGTGTTCTCATAAGAGTCACGTCAAAAATACGGAAGATGCTGGTCGATCGTGGGTACGTTTACCTTGGGTAGAGTAGATGTAGGGTCAGCGATTACATTGATGTAGGAGTGTGCTACAAGTGTGGTAGATTTGGCCATAGTGCCAACACGTGCAAAGAGGAGAAAAAAACATGCTTTGGATGTGGGGGGGTAGACCACGATGTGAAGGACTGTAAAAAAAAACGAAAGTGTGTGTGAACTGCAAGAGAGAAAAGAGTAAAGATACAGCGCACGGGATGTTCTCTAAGGACTGCCCCGTGTACTGGAGAGAACTAAACTTCCAGGCGAGGATAATGGGCTGAGGAACAACAATATGAAGATCCTCCAAATTAATGCTGGTAAAGCCAAAAAAGCTATGGGAGAGCTGAGGGAGTACTGCCTTGCACATCAAATAGATGTAGTGCTCATACAGGAGCCATATGTGTAAAAAGGAGAGGTCGGCATCGGTATGGACGCAAAAGTTATACAACAAGAAAAAGAAACCAAAGTGGCAGTCATCGTGCTCAATAAAGAAGTTGAAGTAACTAAAATAGCGGGGAGCATGAGCAAATGGGTGGCAGGAGCAGAGATAGATATTCTTTGAGAATTTAGAATCATGTATCGCAATTAATAATTGGGATAGAGAAGTCGTTCCTCTGTTTGCTGACAAATTTTTATGGGCTGAAGCTTTATCATGCTATAAAAATCTTAAACTTACTGTAAACCCTTTTACTTATGCCATTTTCAAGGAAAAATTCCTTGAGCAATTTTCAAGTACAAACGCTAAACAGAAGCTTCAAATTGACTTGCTAAATTTAAAACTAGGAACTCATACGTTACCTGATTATGTGTTCCAAGTAAAGACCTTATGTCAAAAAATCGATAATAATATGTCTGATGAAGGTATAATCTTCCATATTTTAAAAGGTTTACCATCTAGTACCTCTAACGTCCTTACTTTGTATCCTAATTCCACCTTAGCAGAATTTGACGCTTCTTTAAAGAGATATATGTTGAGATCTGACGAGATTTCTTTGTCAACCTCTATTCATTCTGAACCTTCGATTTCTCAATTGCTCCACAAATTAGAAATTCAAGAGAAGGAAATCCAGAGTCTGAAGACTGTTTCTCAGAAACCTTCAAGTTCTGGAAGTTCTTCTGCTTCTTCTGCTAATTCTTTCCAGAAAAAAGGACATAATTCTAACAAGTTTAAGGAATTTCAGAACAATAAGAATTTTTATTCAAACTTTCGTTCTTTTCCCCACTATCGTTATGTTTCGGGAGGATCACTTTTATTAATAAATAGAAAAAGGAAAAAGAAATCAAATTCAAACAACTGTGTTGTTCGTTATTATTTTATTTAGCTCTCCCACTTTATTCATTGAGCATGGTTTCACATTTTTAAACATCCTTTACTTTTTCTAAAACGAACCAAACCAGAAACCGTGACAACTTACCTCAACCACCCCCTGTATAAAAGGGATTGACACCTTAAGCTCAGGGTTCATTCTTTCGTCTGGGTGCTGTTTGACGGTCTGCATCCGTAACAATGTGCGTGGTGGCACGCTACATTAAAATAAATATTTGTGGGGCCGGTTAGACTCATCCTAATCATGTATACGAGTGTTTTATCCATTTAAATCTCTATCGTAAATGGGAGCAATCGACGCTCCTAATATGGTGCCGAAACCGGTGTTCTTTATTTTAACAAGATGAACCAGCGTTAAATAAGGACATATCTTCTCATCTTTATTTTTCCTTTACTTCCTGGTTTGTGCGAATATACTGGTGATTACTATCTTCAAACTCATGTTTGACGCTGAAGACGACTCAGATCCTGACAAAACCATTTTATCTTCATCCACTCCTCTTCGAAGATCATCAAGAATCCTAACTAAATCTGATTCTTTAACAAATACAAGCGGACTGATCACGTCCAGCGGGCAGGAGAATACAAAGCTTTCCTGGATCATGGCAGATCCGCAACAACAGCTCTAACAGCAACAACAGCAATTACAGGAGCAAGAACACTTGCAACAACCACAGCTCTCAGGACAGCAACTACAGCAACGCCAAGATCCGGTACAACCAAATGTAAACCAACAACCTAACTTCCTGGTAACGCCGCCGATTTTCTCAGGTGTCGAAAATGTTGTTAATTTCTTTGTTGATCTAGAAGCAGCTATCCTCATCAACAGATGGAATAAGGAGTAGCTATATTTTTATTTACCACGTTTTCTTACAGGGGCCGCACTCCAATATTTTAATTTACTTAAAAATCAAAACCAATTCTTAACCTTTGATCAAATTCAGCAAAGATTTACAACACAACTTTCCTTAGCAAATTCAGTTTTCATTAAAGAATGAACCCTGAGCTTAAGGTGTCAATCCCCTTTATATCAATAGGTATGGTGTGATAAGATCACGCGCTTCGCTCTCGTGACCATTACAAACAACAGATCTACGTGCTAAAACTCAAGTCATGTGCTGAGAAGAGTTGATAACAAGTTAATTTGCGTCGTATTCAGACATGTGGGCTAAGCGTGCAATCATATCACTCATCCACCTAACACATGTCCCTGTCGATGACGAGGGTGCAGGGATACAGACAATAATAACTCATAAGGAAACGTTCAAGTTCAATCGACTTGCCTTTGGAATCAAAACAGCGCCTTCCGAATTCCATCGGATTATGGATCAATTATCAGCAGGGCTCCCAGGCGTTACATCATATTTTGATGATATTATAGTCCATGGCCAAACCTTTCAGGAATATCAAGTTCGCTTACGAACTTGCCTCGAAAAATTACGATCGAACGACCTACACCTGAACCGCAAAAAATATGAATTCTGTTTACAGAAAATCACGTACCACGGGCACGTTATGGCCAAAAATCGCATTTATATGGACCCGTCTAAAATTAAGGCGATAGACTAATATTGAAAGCCCCTAGACCACAGTCCGCAGATAATGTAAGACAGTTTCTAGAGTTAGTTACGTTTTACGCGAAATTTGTCTCTAATCTCTCTTCACGTACCAAAAATCTTCGCAGCCTTTTAAATAAAAACACAAAGTTTAATTGAACGAAAAAATGCGCCCAGGAATTTGATGACCTAAAAAAGGACCTCTCTAGCAAAATTATTCTCGTTCCTTATCAGCCAAATTTGCCTGTCTATGTCACCACCGACGGAAGCCCATTTGGTGTATCAGCGGTGCTTTCGCATTCAATAAATAGAGACGAAAAACCTATAATGTATGCATCTTGGTCTCTCACTCCAGCCTAAGAAAAATACAGTCAATTGGACCGTGAAGCGCTAGCAATCGGGTAAGAGGTTTTATTGCTTCATTTTTGGCCGTCGTTTCACATTGATAATAGACAACAAACCGGTGTGCCACATTTTCGCGCCGAATGCCAGAATCCAAACAGTAACGTCCAACCGCCTTGTGATATACGCTACATACTTGCAAAATTTCGACTACGAAATTATTTTGCAAAAATCTACCGAAATTCCACACGTCGACTTTCTATCTAGGTGCCCCGTCACAGGTGGACCCCCGGATTACCGACAGGTGGACCCTCATTCAATTATATTGAATGGGATAAAAATGATGCGATGGCTCAAAGGTATATGATTACCACAATGGACAAAAACTTGTTAATTCATGTTATAAACTGCAAGACTTCGGCGGAAATATTTTCGAAAATATGTAGTTTTTTCGAAAAAAAGGACGAACAAAAGAAATGTGCACTATTACAAGAGTTTTTTGGTTTTGGTAATAATAAAGGTGATACTGTCACGCAAGTGATATGTAAATTAGAAAATATCGCACATAAGTTAAACGCAATGGGACAAAAATTTAGCGATAAAATGTTAATTTCAAAAATAATTGCCACCGTCCCAAGTGAATATGCGTATTTCTTGTTAGCCTGGGAGTCTACGACAACTGAAAATCAGACGCTGGAAAATTTGACATCAAGATTGTTGAGTGAAGAATCAAGGATGGCGCAGAAAAGCTTAAAACAAGATGGGAACAAAGTTGAAAGCCCTAATGCATTTATTTCTGAAAGAGTATGCTATAATTGCAATAAGCCTGGACATATGAGGAAATACTGTAGAGCTCCACAAAAGGATTGGGTGGACCTTAAAGGAAAGATTGAAAAAGGACAATTCTGCAAGGATCAGTATGATGGAAAAGGTCAAGGACGTGGCCATGGCCGTGGAAGAGGCCGTGGATGCGGAGGTTATGGAGGAGGGTGCAATAAAGGATCTCAAAGCAACTACACTTCAACAGATCGGAATCAACTGGACGATGAAAAAAGGGTTTGTTTCATGATCAATGGTGATCAATTAACAGAATCTGCAAGGTACAAGGAACATTTTATTCTTTATTTGGACTCTGGTTGCACTGATCATATGTCAAATGACATAACTTTATTTAAGAATTTGGTAATGTTGAATAATCCGATTAAAATTGCCGTTGCAAAGGAAAATGAATTCTTGGAAGCAGTAGCTATTGGGGATATTGAAGCAATAAGTCAAATTGGGGAAAATGAAATTAAATGTATTATATTAGTTTTTTTTGTTCCCGCATTAAGAAGAAATTTGATGTCTGTGAAACGTTTGGAAAATTCAAACGTGAAAATTGTGTTTGAAAATGGGCAAGTAAAAATGTATAAAAAAGGAGACGAGTAGAGTAAAAAATGTGGGTGCTACGGATTTTGAGATCACAGCACAGAAGCGGGTACTACGGATTTCGAGATCAAAGCACAGAAGCAAGTACTACGGATTTCGAGATCACAGCACATAAGAGGGTACTACGGATTTCGAGATCGCAGCACACAAGAGGGTACCCCGGATTTCGAGATCGCAGCACAGAAGAAGGTACTCCGGATTTCGAGATCGCAGCACAGAAGAGGGTACTCTGGATTTCGAGATCGCAGCACAGAAGAGGGTACTCCGGATTTTGAGATCGCAGCACAGAAGAGGGTCCTCCGGATTTCGAGATCACAGCACAGGAGAGGGTACTACAGATTTCTAGATCACAGCACAGGAGAGGGTACTACGGATTTCTAGATCACAGCAGAGAAGAGGGTACTCCGGATTTTGAGATCGCAGCTGTGACGATAGTCATTCCTTCTCAGTGTGGAAAAACCGCCCCAAATTTTCGCTTTGTTCTTCTGTCCTTTGAGTCTTGTGATTTGCGTGTCACGTTGAGTTCCTGGTGAGTCTGCTCTCATTTATTTTAAGGTCATTTGAATTTTATGGCGATTTTCGAGATTGTGCTTATCGATTTCACAATTGGTCGAATTCTTGCATCAGCCGTATGACATGATCAAGAGCTCGACCAATGAGGAGTTGGATACGTTCAATCAAGAGAAACCGATTAGGATTGATGAGACAAGGGATAAACGAAAGCAGGGCCACAACGAACTTCTGACTCGTCAGTCTTGAAAAAGCTCAAAGGCAGAAGAGCAGCAAACCCTTTCATAAAATTTTGTGCGTGTTTTCCCCGGGGGGAAAAGAAAGAAGATTTGTTATTATTATTTTATAACTTCTATATTTTATATATTTACTGGTGAAACACAATAATATAAGTGTCATTTATAAATAAAACTTCATACACCCTCGGCGGTGGTGATTTCCGTCCTGAATTCTATTTCTTTTCTTTTTTTCGTATTTTCGTAGATACCACTCAGTAGCTCTCCCCACGTTATTAATTCCAACGTTACTTCTCCTAGAGTAGTAACTAAAGGGGACGTAACACAGCACAGAAGAGGGAACTCCGGATTTCGAGATCGCAGCACAGGGTTTTCGAGAACAAGTTCCCCCCTTAGCTTCGACGAAAAGTAAAAAAAAAAAAAAAAAAAAAAAAAAAAAAAAAAAAAAAAACATGCAAAACAAGTTTCCGTGAGTTTATCTCGTTATAATGTCGGACTTATCAATCCAAGTAGGATTTTTGAAACCCAACCATTTTACCAATAATTTGGATCCCTTGGTTTTAATTATTTTGTCAACCAGATAATCGTGGGGATATTTCGATTGAACCATCTCAGCCTCATAAACAGCTCCGAGTATCTGCTCACCATTCAAATCTTTTATAATATACGTTATTGGAGATGTACTTGGAATTTTATGAATTTGAAAAAGTTCACTCGAGTACGATGGTAGATATCCCTTCTCAAAAACCGTTCGATCTTTCAATATACGGATAAAATCGCCGATTTTGAATTTACCTCCTAATCGAGACTTTTTCTTTGTTGGAAAAACATACATTTTTTTTAAAACATCGTATCTGTTTGTATGATCTACTTTATTCGGCGGCAACCCAGTCGATCTGTGCTCGGTAGAATTATACTTTTTTAAAAGATTATTTAGAATACGAGTATAATTGTACGAGCCTCTTACATTGAATTCTTCCCACATGTGATTTTTAGAGTTCTATTCAACCGCTCTACTGATTGAGCTTTCAATTTACTGAAAGTACTGTAATGATTTATACTGTAACGTTTCATTAATTTTTCAAAGTCTTTGTTAATAAATTCTAGACCATACTTTCAGAACGACGCAGATGCTTACGGGCAAAGGAGTGTACGGCCGTTATCTCAAGGACATTAGCAAGGGCGCCTCGGATAGCTGCTGGTACTGCGCAGAAGAACATACAGCAGAACCTAGGTACCGAGAGGGATGGGTCAATCTTGGAACATCTCTACGTGTACATTACATTATATAATGTTGTTATATAATGTTAGTGGTGATTATAGTAAATTTAACTTTCTCTTCGGGCCAGGGAGCTGTCGTGTCCTGGTTCCAACTTGTACTTGAAATATCTAAAATCTAAAATAAAAAAAAAAAAAAAAAAAAAAGGGTCTCGTGCATTATAGACTGGAAATTTGGACAGTCGCGGATCGTGCAACTTAGCAAGTGTGCAAGAAAGATATCAGTCTCATGGAGAGACTAGTTCGCATGAAAAGTCAATTTTAATGTCTCATTTACGTTAAATCTTTAAGGGCCCGTTTCCAACCGATCATGAAATGATGGGAAAATAAAATACGTATGGCGGAGATATTTATAGTTATTTCTGATTGTTTAAATTCAAGCATTGTTAGAGCTCTCTATTTTCCCGTTAGGACTCGCGTGTTATAGAAAGGCTGGATCTATCGGATCGCGCCCGAGTTTATACATTGGTTCGAATCGAAAAAAACAAACTCAAAGTAATTAAGCAGTTAACAGTTTAATCACGTTAACTGACGTCAAATGATTCATTGTTGACTATGAATGCATAAAACATGCATGATATCACTCGTGCTTTCTTGATACAGTTGCTGACTGACGTCAAATGATTCATTGTTGACTATGAATGAAAAAAATCTGGTACTATTTGCGAATTCAATCGAGCGATAATAGCAGCTCAACATTGTTGATGCAAATAGGTTATGGTTTTTCTTTAAAATTAGTTTTCTTCGCGTACTGAGTCTTGAGCAAACTAACAACTAATTTAGTTTTGTTGCGAGGTAATTTTTATTTCACAATGCAACGGGAGTATAAATTCAAGGTGTCGTGATATAATTTTTCAGTCATTGTTCGTGTTTTAACCAACGGGTAACTTTGGTGTAGTAACAGTGTCCGTGATAAGAACCTAAGTAAAAGAACTATGGAAGCGTTTAATCAGCTTAGTATAAATAACTTGATTCCGTCCGACTTAACGGAAGGAGCAAGCTATACCATCAGATAGTTAAGGCTGGTCGAAACGCTGGACTTTGGTTTTAAATGAGTTGCAACGATTGATTATCATGGAGTTGACCGTGACTTTTACCTACCTCAGCGGTTTGCATTTTTGACGGAGTCGCAGATTACACACATCAACGAAGGAACCTTCAAAATTAAATTTTTAGGTGCAATTGGGAAAAGTTACAAATACGAGTTACATCAGTAACCCATTCATATTTCTTTTCTTCAATCGAGCTGTGATTTATCAACAAAAAAAAAAGGAACAAATTTATGAATCAATTTCCGTTTTCAATTGAAATGTGAAGCGAGTCCGATCATAAACCAAACCCTTTCAAATTTATTGTCAATTTTGTTCTAAACTATCATTTTTTTCACCTGCCTCAATCGAGAAAATGGAAATACTGAATCAACCGAAAGAAATGTTGGGATTTGTCGAATCTGCTTGACTAATGAAATTCAGCAGGTACTGTTGCCTTGGGGGCCATCGTCTATGCACAATGTGCCTGACAAAACTTGGATCGATGAAATGTCATATTTGTCGATCGGACATACTGGCAAGCAAGGCTTTGTTCCTCTGATGTCAGTCAAAATTCCCTATAAAAGTAAGTTCAGGACATTTTGAGATAAGTATTAAATTTGCATTCGAAGGTGACACTTCTTTGGGAGAGAGAGAGTCATCAATAGAAAAAAAATTATGAGCATTAATTTTTTGAGAATTTATGTAGACTGGAGCAAACTGCTCCAAAATGCAGCCCTTACTGCAAAGCTCGTCGAGTTTAGCAATAAAGAACGGATTTCTTGGGAGCTCATAGAAGAGATGGCTCAGCTAATTGATATCTCGACAATGTCGAAGGACCCTGACACGCCGGAGTATATTTTCCACAACCACTCCCGCCATTTTGATTTTCGAGATGTCATCGTCAGTGGTAAAATGTTGTCCATTGATTTTATACGTTCTCATCCAACTGCTCTGCAGCACTGTTGGGATTTGTTGTCGGCTAAATTCCCTTTTTTGGAAGCGGAAATGGCTGAGTTCGAATCTATGCTGAACTGGAATGTGGCAAGCCGCTTCCAGAAAATGAACCAAGATTATTTCATCGTAAGATATAAACACAAGGTTGATTGGGATATTATCGATCAATACCAGCACGTATCAAAAAAACTATTCTAGAAAATAAACCGCCTAAATGATAAAAATGAGTTTATTTTCATCATAATTTTTTTAGGATCTAAATTTCCAGAATTATGAACAATTTACCTGCTTTCACCGCCTTTGAGTTAAGACACATTCCCGATTTTCGGTCAACAAAATTTCGAGGTCTCAACGTCCAAAAATAATTTGAGGTTTTTAGCTCGAGCCGTTCGTTAGTGTTTTGGTGAACTAGTCAATGGGAACACTTTTGCTAGAGCATTTTGAAGAATCAATTTGTGAGTTAACGAGCGCTAGTGTATTCCGATACCTACCTGATTCTTACATATGAATTGTTACTTTAAAACGCTCAAGCCGAAGTGTGCGACAGACCCATTTATAAATAATGTCAGTTTTTTAAATTCTTTCGATTTTTCTTCGTTATTTTATCTCAACGGTTGTCATTTTTTCTTGTTAAATCAAACGCACTCGTTTTAAATTATTTTTTGTTTTTTAATTTTCATCATTATTTTTGAATCTAGGGATTTTTAATATCTCTTTTCTTCCATTAGAGATATGGCTGAACGCAGTGGCACCTCCGCCTTTCGGTAACAATCCTTCCTCATCCATTTAAATCTACGAGATTTAAATGGACGGAAAATATTGCTGCTAAATTGCACGATCCGCCGCTGGATGAAAAACTGTCCATATATCGGTATCAGTTCTCTAGATCATCCTCATCTGGGTACATCTTGTGCTCCTAAGTTGTAAAATCGGCGTGAGTTCATTACGGGACTTTTCGAGATAAAGTTACTTCAACCACCGCAGTCACCAGCACCGCTCCGGATTCTTCAAGCCAGGATTGCATTCCAAAAGCTCAGTACGTTTCAAGTGAGTGCACCTTTTCATTAAAAATATAATGTCCGCCGAAAATATTGCTGTGACGTTGAAAGAGCGGGCGTTAAAAACCAAGACTAGATTGACCACTTACCGTATTTCTTGTGAAAGTTTTCAGGGAGATACTGGTTCATTCATAGAACTTGTTCGCCAAACCGTGGATGAGTTGATTTCTAACGTTTTTAAAGAATTCAAAAGCTGCCTTAAGGTCCAGTTTATCACTGTCAGCGAATGGTACAGCGCTTCAATAGATGAACTCCGCGAATTGAATTTTAACACCAGCATGATGCCCGTTCACGATTCGATCGAGTTCCAGGATGTGTATGATTTGGGTATCGAAAAAATAAAGAGCAGAGAAACTGATTACGTAAAGAGGTTGATCCAGCTCCCGTAAGGAGTGGGCCCCTCGAGTTTTCAAACCAAACCTTTTTAGATCGATAGAGCTACCTCTGGGGGTTCTGAAAAGGCCCAGTTTTTTAATTTTGACCCCATAGAGACGGGGGGCGGGGGGTCAAAGGTGAAACCTTTAAACCGTTATAACTCCCTCAAAAATTAAGGTATCAAAACGAACTTGACGCCAAAAGATAGAGCATACAAAGAGCTTTGTAATTATATGTAGGTTTTTAAAATTCAAACAATTTTAAGTCCCGTTTTTGGCCATTTTTCGAATTTTCAAAATCAAAAATTTTGATTTTTCGATTTTTTAAGGGAGGTGGATCCTGGCTAAGAAAACAAAAAACTGTCAGGAAAGTAGCGGAAGTAATGACCTTTTTAACAGCGCAAACCGCAATGTGGGGAAATGTTTCGTTTCAGAGATATAAGGCCGCAAAGTTGACGCGTCGAGATTTCTAGCTCTTCTCGAGGCGCGCGCGAAGCCTGCCGACGGAAATTCACGCACAGGGAAACTGCATGACTTGAATAAATGGGAGGGGAACATTGGAGGACGCTTCTTATCTCATACATTCATTAGATTTTGGATTCATACTTCCATTTCATTAACCCTCCCCCCCTCCCCTCAAAAAAGAAATGAGCCGCGGGGCTAAAACTGACGACGGCGCAATCACACTAATAATCAGAAATTAACTAGATCCAATAAAAAAAAACAAAACAAAAAACAAAAGAGGAGTCTCACCAAAGTGGCAAAGTATAAAAAAATAAATAAATAAATAAATAAATAAATAGATAGATAAATAAATAAATCAATCGGCGCAGGGTTAATATTGAACCCATTTTTTACAGTATCCATAACTATAGCTCAACATACTTATATCCTATGTTTGCTCGTTAAACATCATATGTTTGAGTGTTTAAATGTTTGTTTCATTTACTGCACTACTCTTGTTCTTCTTGTTCCGACAAGTTAACTGATAATACGCGAGGTATACCTACATCCAACGAATGACTCCCTAAAAACGAGTGTTGCCAAATGAACCGCCCCCCGCCCCGCCATGCCATCGCCACAATTTCTTATTTAATTACTTAGCAGTAATCCATCTCTCTATTTTACAGTTGGCGATTAGAAATTGCTCAGGCTCAACTTTTGATGATGGAGTTGACTGGGCAGACAAGCAGCATGGATCCAACCAACAAATCTGTCGGAGGAACGAAGTCTCACCAGCGCAAACGAGTCAAAACAGCCCGGGAAGAGATGAAGACTGCGATACCGACCGTAAAAATGGGGATGGAGACGGACCGCGGCAGCGACAAAAACAGCAGCTTGCCTCCCGCACACGGTTACTTTTTTAACCGGGGTTATGGGTCCTTTCCAAAGCATACGATCATCGTATCATTGGATTCTCTGAGAAAGTTTCGGACCACTGTCCGACTGATGTCGTGGGATCGTAACATATCGAGCGAAGTAACCCTCTCGGTCGAGACTTGGATGGATGTTCACAATTTTATCAGGAACCTGGCGGAGTTCTTCAGGGAAACTTCACCTTTCGGAAGAATAGAGAACCGGTTTCGGAACGCGGTCGTAGTGCTGGATCCGGTTGCGGTCACGGTAACCATGAGGACTGATCAAGATACAACAAAGGGACGGTTCAGTATGGATGAATGTCTGGCGAAAATTGTTCTCCAAATTTCCGTTGATTTCTGATCCAGCCCAACTATATCAGAACAACGAATCCACTGCCAGGGACATATACCAATCAATGGTAATCGCTATCGCCAAGAACCCAAACTTTCCCATCTGCCATGACGTAAGGAACATCGAAAATGGGAAAGATTTTGAAAAAGAAGTTAGGGAAATGATAGGATCTTAAATGTTTTTGATGATGGGAACAAGAGCTGATATAAGCTTTACTGTAAATTATTTAAATCATTTTCAAGAAAAGGCATCAAGTGAAATTTTAAATTATGTAAAGAGAGTTTTTAAATAATTAAAGGGAACTGTAAATATAGGTTAAATTTTTAAGAGGAAAAATGATGAAAGTATGATTGAGTGTTATGTGGATGCAGACTGGACATCAGATTTAACAGATAGAGAATCAGTAACTGGTTTTGTAATCAAGATTTTTGGAAACGCTGTTTTTTGGGTAACTAAGAAGCAAACTGTAGTTGCACTCTTCAGTTCTAAGGCGGAGCTCATTGATATGTGTTCAGCAGTACAAGACGTGGTTTGGATAAAGAGAGTAATAGAAGATTTTGGTTTAAAGGCTGAGAAGGCAATGAATTTTGAAGATGATGAAGGGCATCCAAAAGGAGCTCTCAGCTGTTTCGAAAGAGGTGAAGTAATCAGGGAGTGCAAAGGTGGAAAAAGACATCAAAGCAATTCAAGAGACGGTCGGAGACATAAAGAGCAGGTGCGAAGAGTGGACCCTGGTGGAGAAGCGGGGACGCAACAAACTGGCGGCCACCTTCGCGTCTAAGCTCAAAGAGATCAGGGAACACAGGGATCCGGAGTTCACGAAAATTATAATAAAATCAAAAAAGACAAGGTCTCTAGGAACGACGTCAAAAGAATAGTGAAAGAGAAGGTCGACCCCAAAAAGGCGAATCTCTGAGTGGACAGGGTGACGGACGTCAGGTCCGGAATCCTGATCCAGGGGAGAAGCACCAACTCAGCGAGGTCCTTGGAGGTGGTCAAAAAAGTAATTAGGAACAAAAATCTGGAGGTCAGAGAGGTCGAGCCCTCCATCACCAGTATCAGAGTCGCGGGGTTCGCTAAGGGCAAAAGCGACGACAAACTCGTCGCCGATGTCTGGGCGGACCTGCAGGATGAAGATATCAGTGATGATAGCAGGATCGTCGTCTCAAGACGTTACGCCATCCCTAAGGCGCCAAGCAAAGTGGGCATGCTTCTCAGAGTTCCCCTGGACATAGCAAACGTTTTGGTCGGCAGAGGAGTGCTATACACCAAATCGAGTAGGCACGAGGTGACGGAAAATCTGGAAGTAGTCGTATGCTATAGATGTTATAGACTAGGACAAACATCACGATACTGCTAGCACAGCGTTGCCTGTAGAAAATTTGGTAAGGATGGGCACACGATAGAAGACTGCCTCGCAGAGGACTTCTCGTGCCCAAACTGTATGAGGGCAGGAAAAAAGGGTAAAGCACTCCACCATAGACCCGCCAATATGGAATGTCCTCTCTATAAGAGAGCAGCCAATTTCCAACTCACAAAGGCTAGGTGGGGCTGGAGAGTAGTAGAAGCCGACACGCGCGACAAAAAGAACGAAGGGAATAGGGCAGTTGGGTCAAGAGGAGCGAAATGGCGGTAAACCCACGCAGAACCACCGTAGGAGTATGGATCCTGGCCCAGATTAACCTAGGCAAGTGTCTGGCAGCCAGCAAAGAACTGGTCAGGCACTGCATCGAGCAAAGGATTATGGCCGTCTTGGTGCAGGGACAGGGGGACTCGGAACTGGAGGCCTCAAACCCCCCGGGGTTTTGTATGTGGTAGTGATTGTCTTCTATGGCCTCCTCGATGTAGCCTCCGCAATACGAGAAAAATACTTCAAATCTTTGAATGGCTGTAACTCTCGTTGAAATTATCGGATTGAGACCCGGTTTGGACTATTTTCTTCGTCATTTTAAGGGCTTTTGAATGATTGATAACAACTTGTACCCTGCAATTTCCAATTTTACTAAAAGGGGCCCCGCCCCAAAGCCCCAAAATTTAGGGGGAGAGGCCAGGCCGTAACTCTCGTTAAAATGATCGGATTGACTTCCGATTTGGACCATTTTCTTCGTCTTTTCAAGAGCTTTCGAATGATGTATCACAACCTATACCTTGCCATTTGAACATTTTTTCGTAGAGGCCCCCAAAGCCCCAAAATTTAGGGGGGAGGGGCCCCCAATATCTTTTCGCAGAAAATAAGGTTGTGATACATCAAAAGAAAGCCCTTGATCTGCTGATTCAGAATATTTTGAGTTTTTTGAAATCCGTCCATTTTTAAGGTCACAGCGAGCGATTCAAAATGGCCCCTAAATTTTTTTAAAACGGCCCCTAACTTGAGAAAGGGCCATTTTTTGAAAATAATGCCCTTAACAAAAAATTCTTATTTTTCGGTGTACAATTAATTTCTGAAATAAAAAAACACCCGCCCCATAAGAAAACATTGAGAAACAGCAATTTGGCCCTTTTTTGGGGCCCAATTAGGCCATTAGGGGCCGTTTTTCGGGGTCGGAAATATTTTCCCTAAATTCTTTGGGGTCGATATACATTGGAAAAGTTTCGTCAGAATTTCATTATCTTGCGCCGTTTTCGCTAAAAAGATAGTGGACGGGTGGTCTGAAACACCCTGTATATGTAGATGATTCTAGTCTAATAAAGTGTGTATTATCATGTCAATCACCGCGTCTCTTACTCGAAGTCATCTCGGATAGAATACCAACGTTACATGGCGACTGTGAAATTTTTCGAACTGCGCGTCGGAGTTTTGTACCTGAGCGATGTACAAAGTTAGTCCGGTTTTTGTAAATTTTGTAAATAGTATATAGCATTTCTTTGATTAATTGTGTATAGTGTTTTTATGAATAATTTTGATAATTTTTGGCGATCCACCAACAAAATGGGTGGTTGGTTCTCTAGTTCTTCCGAGAAAAAGAAGAAACAATTGTCGTATCGGGTCAAGCTAATTTCGATATGAATGGTATGAACTCGCACGACTACATTCATTACGTGTTCAATATTTTGTTGTGTATTTTGTTACTGTGCGCGTTTTGTATTTACGTTTTTTGGAGGTGCAGGAGTCATATAAAATCTGTGCAAGAGAACGAAAGTAAGTTTGGCGATTTAGAAAAAATGTGCGCGAAGCAAAATCAGGATATCGTAGAGTTGCGCGCATTGGTGATTAAAAGCGATAATTAGCGGACAATTTATGTTTCTTTTTATATTGTGATGTTTTTCTGTTTCGCGTCTATTTGCCTAAGGTTGTGAAATGCCCGAAGATTTTTTAAAGTTTGCCCAAAATTTGATAAAATCCAATCAAACCGTTCGTGTTAAGAAAGCCCAGAAAAACTTAACTACATTAGAGAGTTTGTGGGAGGAATTAGAAAGTAAAACACCCGATTTGACGCAGATTTACGACAAGTGTAAAGCAATAGTTCTCTCATCTCTGTAAGAGTCTTCACCCGTGGTAATAAAAGGTATTTCTGAGATGAGTAAATTCGATTTAAAAATGGCAAGGTCTTTAATCCCTGATTATTCGGGATCTTCCACGGATTTAAAGAATTTTTGGATTGCGTTAACTACTATGATGCGACGCTTGAGGCGACTGAAAAGGAAAAGTTGTTAACTTACGTACTGCAAATTAAGTTAAAGGGAAAAGCTAAAACAGCCGTGTCAAGTGTACCTGATTCTGTTGCTTCTCTGAAACTTTTACTTAAACAACGATTTCAGCCTAAGGTAACTGTTGCGTCGGTGCAGCGAAATTTATCAGCGCTTCAGCAGAAGCAGAAAAGTGTCGCGGTTTTCGCGTCCGAAATTGAAGCTATGGTATCTCAAATATCGGAGATTCAAATAAGTGAAAATGGTGAAGCTTCCAGGAATTTGATAAATACGCGAAACGATTCTTTAGCTATTATTGCGTTAAAAATGGGAGCTAAAGAGGCTGTCAAAAAAGTGTTAATAACTGTGTCAGTAGCGATTGATGCTGAGGCTAGTGCGGCGAGTTTTATGGATCCAATGGTGCAAGTAAATCATGTTCCAAGGTGTTGGCATAATAATCAGCGTGGTTACAACAAGCGTGGTCGTTTCAATAGAAATTTCGGTGGCTCAAACTACTCAAACTCTGACTATACTTCTAACACTGGTTCTGGCTACAACAGAGATTCCGGCTCCAATCAAAAGTCTAGAGGATGGAACGGCAAAAATCGAGGCATTCAAAACGGACACCGAGGTGCAAAAAACGGGCAAAAGCCGCTGGCAGATGCAAAGGTTTCTCTGGCGGCTACCAACGAGTTTTCTTCGTAAACTTAGGTAATAAGGTTAATTATTTAAAATTTAAGTCCAGTGTATCGAATACTCCTTTAAGTTTTTTAGCAGACACTGGTTCATATTTGACATTTATTAAGGTTTCAAGTGTGAATATAAGTCAAGAATATTTTTCGATGAACAAGTTAAAAATAACTGGTATTGGAGATGGATCTCATAATACATTGGGTTCAGTTTTGGTGTCATTTTGGTTAGATGAAGATACAAAAGTATCTCATGAAGTGCATTTAGTAAATAATGGTTTTCCCGTAAATGGTGACGGTATATTAGGCCGCGATTTTTTCGCTCGATTTAAATGTGTTTTAGATTTTGAAACTTGGGTTATGACTATGAAAACTAGAGGTAAGCTCGTAGAGGTTCCTCTTTATGACAAATTTGAGGGGAAAAATAAAGTGCGGAAAATCGTTATCCCTCCGCGTTCTGAAATGATTCAGTCAATTAAATTAAGCTTATCGGAGGACAGTGTGGTTCACTCGAGTGAAATAGTGAAGGGGGTTTTCCTTTCAAATGCTATTGCTCCGTATGAAGGGCACCAGCACGTAAAAATATTAAACACCACTGATAGGGCTATCGATATTACAAATTTTCGTTTAGAGCATGAGCCCTTGTCTAATTATGGTTTTGCAAAAAGTGACTCAGGATACTCCGTTGAAGAACGAAGGTCTCTGGTGGGGAAAATCGTTCGTGAAAACATGGCGGAATGTCCTTCAGGGGATGTTAATTCCGTGGCTAATATTTGCCAAGACTTTCACGACGTTTTTCATTTACCAGCAGATAAGCTCACTGTAAATAATTTTTATGAGCAAAATATTATACTGAATGATAGAACCCCTGTATATAAGAAAAGTTACCGTGTGCCCGAGTCACAAAAAGCGGACCTTAACGCTCGTATTGAAAAATTGCTTTCGGATGATGTTATTGAGCATTCAGTCAGTGCGTATAAAAGTCCTGTACTGCTCGTCCCTAAGGCAGGTGAGGAAAGTGAAAAGAAAACGCGAATGGTTGTTGATTTTCGGGCATTAAATGAGAAAATTTGTGCGGATAAATTTCCGTTACCACGCATAGATGAGATTCTGGATCAAATGGGTCGTGCCAGAATTTGGAGCACTTTAGAACTTCAAAATTGGTTCCATCAGGTCATGCTTCGGCCTGAGGTGCGTGGTATTACAGTATTTTCTGTTGGGGGTCATCACTTCCAGTTTAAAAGGCTGCCTTTTGGAATATCTTTTGCCCCGAATTCATTTAGTCGAATGATTTACGTAATGATTTAAGTACCTTTACGTACGTAATTTCTTAGGGTCCCAAGACATTCGTTGTAGAAAATATTTAATCCGCACTTTTACACTTTCACCACCTTAATCAATAGGATTTAACGTGTCCCAATTAGCGGCAGCGCAAATATGACGTACCTTCCTATTCAGTACTTTCATCTCGCGCTGAGCTTTCTTTACACGGCTAAACAACCGATGTTATAAAAATCACTTTCCCCTTTTAACGAGCTCTCTTCTTTCAGCATCGCGCTCAGATCGGGCAACTCCTTCTCTCTCTTATTAGAAACTGTTCGATTATTCTATATTTTTGTGAATCTTCTAAAATATTGTGAAAACCCTTTTATTTTGAAACTGTTTGTTAAAGTAAAATTATACAAGAAACGATTTTTTTTTTTTAAAAAAAAGACTTCCGAAGTTACCCAGAAGGTAAATGGCGCAGTCGGTAGGATCCGCAGACCAAAATAATTTTCTTTTCAAAGATAAACTGCGGATTCAAATATGAGTTATTATTTTGCGCACACCCTTTTTAATAATCGGCAGCAGACTCCATCAATATTGAGATGATAAAACTGTAAGTTGAAGAATCACTTGAATAATTACTCTGACTCTTCTCTTTCGTATTTCATTATTGTGAACACCCATTGTCTTAAAACTTTCCTAGCACCTTCTACAATGACACTGAAAAACGCATGTCCCGAAAATGTTGTCTTTAAATCCAAGTATTTACGCATTGTGCCTGAATTTGAAGGCAAAGTATGCAATTATTACCCCGATTTTTATCAACTTGCGAAACATCGTTATTCGATTTTACAACGCCAGAAACCCTGAAGATTTCCAAAATGAATTTATCGTGTTGGCTATGGTGTCCAAAACAGGTGGAAAAGCTCAAGCCCAAATTCCAAACTGCAGAATAACTAATTGGGAAAGCCTAAAAACCGCTCTATCAACAACATATGCCGATAATTAGGGTATTTATACTTCGAAAATCGAGATAACCAATATGAAGCAGGGGCCCACTCAAACTTCGTTTGAATTTTACAATAAAATCCAAAACCAATTATTTTTACAATCCTCTTCCTTAGCTACTCACGTCAGAGATATGACACCCGATGTGATTGAAGGTGTTAGAGTCTTTGTCAATCAATATAGAAGCTTGGTATGTGGTCTCGTTGAAGATACAAATATATCAACTGACTCTTCTAGTATTCCTTGTGAAATTTGTATCTAAGGTAAAATGAGTGATTTACCTTTCCAGAATAACCGTAAGAAAGAAAATCCCAATTTTTGAAATCCTACATTTTGATATAAAATGGACCAATTAATCCTGCAGGAATAACGAAGGACGATGTAAGAGAGATGAAGGTCTGAAGGGCGAAATACAAAAAAAAAAAAAAAAAAAAAAAAAAAAAAAAAAAATCAGAGCAGTTTATGATGTCGCAAAAGGTTACACCACAAAATTACACAGAATCGATAAAATGTAACAAACTTTTGTTCCAAAGAAATCGAGACTGATTAAAGTGACTATCAAGGCTGATTAAAAAGAAAAAAAAACCGCGGAATGAAGCGTAGCTACGAGGTACGAAAGATCAGAGTGTAGACTGTAGTTGGGTTTAAAACTAGCGAGAAGCAAGAAAAGTGAGCACTGTGACCCTGCAAGATATACACGAAACTTTAACCGATATATTTAAAAAATGCTTGTATGCTGTAGTGGTAATATACCATTTAGTAAGTGTGTGCGTGTTGTTTGTAGTCAGCATGTATGACGTCAGCTTTTCCGCTGATCGGCTTTCTGCCGGTCGACGGAGGATCGACGAGGCAGTCTAGTTTTAGACATGAATAAATGATATTCTACTTCTCAACCGGGTAATCTTTCTTTTAATCACAGTTCCTTAAAACCTGCGCACAACATGGCGACCGTGACAGGATAGATCTTCTTCGGAAAAGTTGTTTCCAATATAATATTTTTTATACTTTTTTTCTTCTTCTCGATTGTTCCTATTTTAGCGCGTTATCTTTTTTAAATTATTTTTTCGCATCGAATATGAGTGGCTCCAGCTTTAAATCCGAAAAATCCGCAAAAGAAACGGTAGTTGTCTCCGGGCAGGCGAATGTTCCTTTCGGAGAATCACATCACGATGCGGCCCAATGGTGGTGCATCGATGCTTTGTTGTTTTTCTTTATCATCATAGTGGTCGTTTATGCGATTTGCCGGCTACTGAAATGGTGCCGTGCTTTGGAGCAAGAGCGAAATAATTTGCGCGCGATGGTTCTCGAGCTCCGCGGAAGCTCAGTTAAAACTATTCAATAGTCAAATATTGAGTTGATCGTTGTTTTATTGACACATAGATCGTTGACAATATTTTTTGTTGTTGTTTTTTTTTTTTGTTATTCTAGAGAATATTTTCCTGTTTGTTTTCTCATTCGTTAAGTTTGATTATTTTTTTAGTTGATTATTAGTGTGTTCTTTTGTGATCGATGTTTTGAATTTTTTCTCGTTTGCGATTTGGTGTTAAATTTTTGTGTGTTTAATAATCATACGACGAGTTCCGCAAGAACATGAACAAGACATGAATGAATGATATCCTACTTCTTAACCGGGTAATCTTTCTTTTAATCACAGTTCCTTAAAACCTGCGCACAACAATGCACCACCCTCGGATATGGACCCCAATTATCATTTCCAACGGGACAGTGAGCATATTTATTTCGTGAAAGCGAGCAATATTAATTACTGCAACATGAAGGGCTATAGATTTTACGTTATGTTTGCAACTAAAGAAAGGCGCCCCTGCAGGAATTGGGAATCGAAACTAGCTTACATGAAAAGAAGTATCCGAAAACAGTTCTGTTAATATTTTAAAACCTTTCTTCTTGGGTTCCTAGGTAACGATGAAATTACTCTCGTACTTGGATGTTCTAGGCACGCTCTGCCCCCGCCCGTCTGCGGAATGACGACAGCTGACCTTTGCTCGGGCCCTTCTTACCTTTTACTTCTTTACTTAAAGCTTGCTCCGCTTCTTGGAGCTCGGCCCGAACACTAGGAGTCTGGATCGGGCCCTGACTTGACATCTTAATACATTATTATGTTTACCTTTTCTTATAGGTTTCCAGACACGTTCTCACACTCGGGTTGGGGCCTTCCCAGACTCGCGTCTGGATGGACTCCTTCTCCGATTTTTTTTTTCTACCACTATGTTCTTCTAATTGTTTTCAGGCACGCAATTTTCCTGAAGGGTCGGGAAGTTCTCGTTGTCGACGGTGTTGAATATTCATATTCTTTGTAATTTGGGAATTCATCATTTGCTACTGATAAATGCAATGCTTGCTCATGACTTATGCAAGTTCTAAGAATTGCACATTCTAGAGCTTTACGTAACCATGAGGGAAGCTACATCTTTTTGAAAGTAAATTGTTATCAGTCTAAGAGTGTCTTTTGAAATGTTTGGATAAACGGACTGTGTCTTTTCTGACTTGTGTCTTTTTTATTATTATACTCTGCTTAAAAAGACCCATAACCCTCAACAGACGGAACCTTCCTGACTTCACTGGGCGGCTGGCCAGTTTCATGGTCGCCCTCCAGTGCCCCGCTATCGGCTGCATCAGCTGCCCTGTAAAGAGTGCTGACCACTTGTTGCGGCAACAGCACTCTTCGACTTGTCTTGTAATCGCGACGAGGGTGTTCGTCGTACCATCGGGGGTGTGACAGAACTGTTCTCGCCCCGCAGACACCTCTCTAGTTTGTGCAACAAACAATTTTTTTTCTTCTTCTTCCAGCACAAAAATGACAAATGGTTTTAATCACCTAGCAACCGCCACCCGCGAGCGGAGGCCACTGGACCTACCGCGATATTTATTTATCTATTTATCCCTCACTTACCGCAAAGTCGGAGGAGACCATGTTCGTTTTTCCGGAAGACAGCACAATGACGGGGACTTCTCCGGAAGCTCCGCCCAGTTCCGCAGGAACAATCGTAAAAAAAAATAATGAGTGTACAGAAAATCCATAATTCTACTCTGGGGGGTTCCAATCTAAGGGGGGGGGGCAAACTCATTGCAACAGAAACTTTAAATCAAAATACCGCCGACGGTCCAGATAACAAGTAGACTAAACTTCCACCCGGTTCGAATGACAACAATCTCCTTGTTGAGGAAACTCAACCGGCTGATCCGATCCAAGGGGGCAAAATACCATCATCTGTACTGGCAGGTGAAGGTCAGTCGCTGGATAACAATGCAGACACCGAGGAAACAAGTAACTCAGAAGATAGACGCGTGCTTTCCGGAACAAAACACAGGATTTATAATTCCGAATTGAATGATGACATTGATTTTTTCCACCCTCTAAATGCTCAGTATCTCATGCATGATCGTGGTGGAACTCAACATATTTGCAATCATGGATTTTAAAATAAATTTTTGAATACGGTATTTCCTTTAAAAAAATTGGTTTTATAGATTTTAGCTTTTATTTGTTCCTTGTAAAGATTTTTTACATGACTAGGCGTTCTTTTAATTTGTTCGATCCAATCCTTTCAGAAATACGAAATTATTTATTTTTTGATGTTTTAAATGAGGATTTGGAACTTCCAGATTCCCATTTTCCGAAAATAGAACTTTACCTTGACTTTACCAAAACAGATGAATTTAAACATTGAAAAAAACTTCCTCGCATGTTAAAATGGATTCTACATCATGACAAAAAAACGAAAAGACAAAAATGAAAAAATGACCAAAATGACGAAAATGTTTTCTTTTCATTCAAGGTTTTGCTTTGGAAAGCACGTTTGTTTTCAAAGAAATATCAGTGTTATTGTCACGTAGTCCTGATTTTCAAATCGCCTTCGGCTTATCGATCTCTTAGAATTTCTTCCAAATTTTCCAAAATTGCTTTCTTCTCCGAACATACGCGTACCTTCCTTTGGTCATGCACAAGTTTACTTTTCCTCTCTTTTTAACACATATCATCCGTTTCATTTCAATATTCAGCTTTTTGACAATTCGATTCTTTCGGCTTCTTTCAACTCTTATCCTACGAACATCGAAATTTACTTAATTACTAAACTTGTGAATTGCGATGCTCGTGAGATAATCTCCAAGAACTTGGAGGAAACGTCCCGTTGAGGATGAGAATGTAAATTCAGTCGTCATGAAGACTCCAGCTCGAGCTGTGTTTTATTTGCGTGGGGAGTATTCCCAGATTGTAACACATGGGGAGGGAGAGTGAAAGAAAAATAAAAAGGAAAATAAAGTGAATAGTTTATTTCTTAAAATATAATAATCGCGTTTTTCTTTCGTCTAATATTGTGCACTCCCCAATCTATCGTGGCGCGAGATTCCTTTACAAAACCATCTAGAAAGGGAATCGAGACAGTTATGTACTGAGAGTAGGATTTGTCAGACTAGGGTTTTAAAACCTCCACATGTCACAGCACAGCTTAAGTTCTTTAATAAATACATTCGAATTTGGATTGAAATGGGATGATAGCTTCATTCCGTATAATCATTCACACATTTTATTTGAAACCATTTTGTCAATGACAAAACCACTTTTAATCAAGCTTTACCTTCTTCTGTATCCATTGTAGTTATTGAGAAAAGACAAAATACTTCATACGAGAGAATTGTCTCCTTACCTGTAACATCCGCTCTTTCGACGGATCAATCCTCAATTACGGATAGGAAGAGGACGAGACAAGTGGTGCCGAAACCCAAACTTTTTTACAAAACCCTTGTAAACCTTCGTGAAACTCTTCTGGACACATATTGCATCACATCAACAATTTTTTTCTCTTTTCCCCTTTTGTTTCCCTTAGCGACGCGTTTTTATTGTGCATGGATCATCCTATCGCCATAAAAAGGGAGGTAAAACCCTCTTTGATCCAAAATTATTTTTACAAACACGAGCGATTTCGTTTCTGTAAACGTTGTCGTATGATTTGCAGTGACGTCTAGTGTGCGTATTCTACGATGGCAGTGAATTGGTCGGAGGAGAGGAAAGAGAAGAAAAAATATTTTGATGCAGAATTTAAGAGGAATAAAAGTAATGGAAGAAAAATGTGGGACACTAGTAATGAAATTGTAGGGGATAGAAAAATGAAAAGTAAGAAGGAGATAACTCTGGACGGAGAGAAGTGTAAGGACGAAGAAGTAGCAGATAGGTTGAATAGGTTTTATGTTGATAGTATTAAAGGGATCAGTAATAGTATCAAGGTGGATGTAGGTATTAGTAATGGAGACAATGATAGTAGAGATAAGAGGAGCGACATTGAACATAAATTAGATAAATGGGAGAAAACGAGTAAGGGAGAGGTTGAGTTCATAATTAAGGGGATGAAAAACAGTAATAATGGGTTTCCGCTATGTAGCAAAATGGCCAAAAAACATGTAGGGATTTTTAGTGAGTCGTTAACAACGGTTATAAATAAATCATTTGATGAAGGGGTTCTTCCCAGGGAGATGAAAGTGGCGGAAATCACCCCTGTACCTAAGGTCAAAAATACGACTAGAGGAGAAGAGCATAGACCTATAAATACGCTCCCGTTTGTGGAAAAAGTATTGGAAGGGGTTGTGGTAAATCGTTTAAAAGAATTTTTGGAAAAGGAAAAAATATTAGTAGGCCAACAGAGGGGATTCAGAAAAAATAGGGGTACTGAAGAATTAATCCAAATGTTGAAAAGGGAGTGGAAAGTAAATAAATCAGATAAAAAGGTAACGGTTGGGGTGTTTCTTGATCTGAAGAGGGCGTTCGAAACTATTGATAGAGATATTATGATTAAAAAACTAAGGAGTATTGGGATTGGGGGTATTGCTTTACAGTGGCTTAAATATTATCTTATTGGGAGGATGCAATATGTGAAGTGGGGGGATTATAAATCAGAGTGTATAGAGGTGTCATTGGGGGTACCACAGGGTAGTAGGTTGGGACCCTTACTATTTCTTATCTATATTAATGACATAGTAAAATGTTTGAGGGAGTGTAAAATTAAGATCTTTGCCGATGATACGTTGATATATATTAGTGGGGAAAATGTGATAGAAAGTGTGGGAGTTTTAAAAAGAGAGTTAAGTGAAATTTATAGATGGTTAGGGACTAATAAACTTAAATTAAATGTGGATAAAACTAAGTATATGGTGGTTGGGAAGGGTGAGGGGGGAGATTTTGAAGTAAAAATGGGGGAAGAAGCTATAGAAAGAGTAGAGTGTATGAAGTATTTGGGGGTCCAAGTTGATGATAAACTGGATGATAGAAAGCAGATTGAAAATGTAATAAACCAGTTTAGGGGTAAAGTCAGCTTACTATGGAGAGTGAAAGGGGTGGTGGGATTTGAGGTAAGGAAATTAATATATAATACTTTGGTGGGACCGATTTTAACATATTGTACGACGATTTTATCTGAAGCTAAGAGGGAGGAATTAGACAGATTGCAAGTGGGGCAAAACGCTGCAAAGAGGTACATATTGGGATGGGTGAGGGAGTCTAGAATTATCGATATGCTTAAAGAATTGGATTGGTTGTGCATCGAGTTATTTATTTTGTTCAGAGTGTTTATTTTTATATTCAAAATTAGGAGGGGTTTTATTTAGGGAGTAGATGAGGAAACGTTGAGTATTGTTAAGGGAGTGGGAGCGAAGGGTACTAGAAATCAGAATTTGATAAAGAGGTATGATGAGGACAGGGTTGTAGACAAGTCAGTTTTTTTTATTTTCGGGTTAGGAGGTACATTGAGTTTAAGTGTTATTTATATGAGGAAGAGGAAGTTGGGGTTTTTAAAAGAAAAATATTTAATGTTTTGAAGGAGTACCAAAGAGTAAATTGGGGGGGGGGGGGAGTAGGTTGTTAAGTAAGTGCTATAGGGGGGGGAGAGGGGGAGTGTAATTCCATGGCCTTGAATTCCCATCAAAGTCCAACCAGTGGGCCGGGTTGGTGAAGATCTCCTATCCTTTTATTGTATTCCTATCCTTCCTGGGGGTAGTGGTTAGGGTCATGTTTTCTATGTTAGTTAGTAAGGTTTATTTAGTTAGGTATTTCGAAGAACACTGATAATTGATTAGCTTACCGCTACCTGCAAAAACAAAAAAAAAAAAAATTCAATACCTTGATGTTACTGCCTTTTATTCTTATATCATGTGTAATTCATTGCCATATGGTCAATATAGATGGGTCGACAGTAACCCTTTCAAAACCTTGAATGCGTGTGCAATTGCTGATGATGCAGACATTGGTTACATTTTAGAAGTTGATCTTTCTTATCCGAAACATTTAGCATATTCTCATTCCTACCTTCCGTTTTGCGCTGAACATAAAATCCCTCCTCTTCCAGACTCTAAACACCCGAAACTGCTCACTACTCTTGAAGATAAAAAGAATTATGTTATTCACCATACTGTTTTAAAGCAAGCGATTAGACAAGGGCTGATATTAACGAAGACCCATCGGGCCATACGATTCAAACAACGGCCGTTCCTTAAAACTTTCATACAGCTTAACGCAAAACTTTAAAAAGAAGCGAACGACAATTTTCATAGAGATCATTTAAAATTAATTTTAAATCCGTGCTATGGTAAATTTGTAGAAAATCCACTCAAACAAAAATTTGTCAGGTTAGTTCCCAAAAGTCGTTCGATCTTCAACTACATCGCTTGAGTTGAATTTGAAGATTGGATGATCTTTGATGAAGATTTGGTTCCTGATATATTACAACAAACACATTGATTTGCAACAATATATTTGACTTCGTATCTTGCACTCCAAGCTACAGGTTCGTTTGTTTCTTCCATTAACTTTCCTTTTGAAAATCGACACGCATTATTATTCAACTATCGAGTCTTAACAAGCTCATTTCACGAAAGAAGGCCAATGAAAGATCATGCAGCTCGCTGCGCAAAGACGTCTTTGCATTCTTGCACATACACAAAAATGCAAACTTGTTTCTGCACAGTAAGCAAACCCATCTGTCATCGGCCATTTTTTGCGAAACGATCTCTAATACTACTGAAAACATTCAACCCTTTCTTATACTGACTGCCTTCTTTCAGAATTCAAAAAGACACCAAATTAAAGCAGTTTCATTCGAGAATGAGTTGAAAATGAGGATTTCGTACATATTCAATAATGCCACTCTGGCGAAGAAAAAGATGTTTCAAGCTAACCTTACATTGAGGGGCAGAAATTAGAGCGAAGCACTGAAAGTACCTACCTATGTAAGAGAATCAGAGTAAGTAGGTACTTACTTACTGTTTGTTCCACCCTTGTAAGTATGTTTTCAGTGATCAAATTGCCAGACATAATTTGCTCACTTACACTTTGCTGAAGAAGCCACGCGGCCGTCGAAGTCGTCGAAGTCGGCGTATTCGGTGTTTTTTTTTTTTTTGTTTTTCTTTTTATGAATCATGTTGTGTGACATTGGTGTGACATTGAGCTGGATGGACAAGTAAACCGTAAACGAGTAGAGAGATGACATGAAACAAGAAATAAGTAGGATATGCAACTACTCAATGCCAGTGCGTATTATATTTTTATGAAAGTGATAAGAGATAAATAGCGAGACCGAAGTGGACCGGAGACAGTGATTTTGTGATAACAAGGACGTTTGGTGATACCACTGACAACCACTGATAACAGACAACAATATAGAAACAGGAAACATGTGACTGGTGACCAAAGACCCGGTGACCGGTGACCCGGTAGATGCATGATGAATTGATGACCGTTGACTGATGAGCAATGGAAACCGTTGACGTGGAAGAAGAAGAACTTTTGAAAACAAATCATTCCCATCATATTTATTTATCATTGATTTATCATATAATTTTTAGCAAGTTTTCACTTTTTGGAGCCCGAACTCCTCCGCTGACCTTTACCCAAACACCCTAAATAAAAAAACGGAGTAATGTTCAGTCAATTTTTACGTGCATCCTAGTTTTCATTAGTTCAAATTTCGTTTCTGTGCAGTCGTGGAGAGCATCATGTGTCACTTTATTTTGAAGAATATCTGTGAACTCATATCCCTGTGATAAGATGTGGGTGTTGTCAAAGCAAATTTACATTATCTGAATTTTGCCAGAATTTTAAATTCTAGTACTTTTTCTCTATCTTAGAGCTTCGATAGTCCATGGTTTGTATTTATATTTCATCAACTCTTTTAATTGATTGTTTCTGTAAGCAACTTTTGGTTATTATAGAGCAGACACTTTACAGTATCGGGATTAAGTGAGCTCAATTTATGACAGACATTCCCATATCTGCCATCTGCCATATTTTATGGCAGACAATAGCTCGGTTTTGTACACTGTGCGTTGTCTCTTCACATTTAAGTCAGTGCGCTGGAACACAAACTTGCCCACTGTACAGTAATCAGTAGACAAACTGAGCTGTCATCTGCCATCGCTTGTAAAGAAAGTTCTAGCGCAGCCTCCATCTGCAAACTGATCTAGGGTTCATTGATGAGTGGTTTTTCAAATTTTTGAAAGAGTAGGTAAGCAAGTTTTTGCACTTAAATCTGCACTTAAGATGTCTAGTTCTTAACATTCTGATGTGCTCCAAATCCCAGTCAAAGGTCTTCTAAAACATTGGTTGATGAATTACCCAGTTAGCAAATAAGCGCTCCGATCCAACTCGGCGGTACCAATTTGCGAGCTGCATCGGAGACGCTCCGGTGCGGAATCTCGAAGCAGCTGACAGGTATAAACGCACGAATTGGATCCCTGAAGACGGCTCGTAACCCGACCTTTGAACACTGCACAGCGTCGGCTTGGATGCAGCTCGGGGCTGTCTTTTATAGAGACGACTCGAAAATCGTGCACCTAGCCTTCTTACGGAGCGCTCTCCGAGCGTGATCCCAGTGCATATTTCCGAGAATCAAACCTCGTAGGTACCTATTGCTCGATATGACGATATACTCAAGAATCGCGAGAATCTCTCATATTTGAAAAGCTCTCTAAAGCTCAAAACTAGTTTTTGTAAAGTTTAATGAGGCAAAGTGATTTGCCTAAATGCCTCACACAAGGTACAGCAAAAAATAAAATATAATTTTGATGACTTTAGACTGCTATTAAACTTTAAAAACTACCTCAAAATAGAGAACACAATTTCAAAACTGATTGCTTTATATACAAACGATCTTTCCTCTTCTATAGTTACTCTCCTCAGTTACCCTACACCACGGCTGCTGGTGTTAATTCTCATGTTGTACTTACGCATACGTGATCTATTGTGATGCGTATACCAGGGAGCACTCGCTTGTGGGGAAGGGGAAGAGAGAGAGAGAGAGAGAGAGAGAGAGAGAGAGAGAGAGAGAGAGAGAGAGATAGAGATAGAGAGAGAGAGAGAGAGAGAGAGAGAAGATGAGCAGCAAGGCGGAGAAGGAGTTAGGCTCAGGGAGGGAGCTAGACAGAGAGAGAGAGAGAGAGAAAAGAGATGAGGAGTTTGGCAGAGTGGGAGCTAGGGAGGGAGAGAGAGGGAGAGACAGACAGAGAGCGAGTGAACAGAAGAGAAGTAGGGCAGAGTGGGAGCTAGGGAGGGAGAGAGAGGGAGAGACAGACAGAGAGCGAGTGAACAGAAGAGAAGTAGGGTGGAGAAGGAGCTAGGGAGGCAGAAAGAGAGAGTGAGAGAGATAGAAAGGTAGATCCTGTCATGCGAGGTGAATGGCTACAATGGAGAAAGAAGAGAAAATTATTTTTAATAACAGTCTGCAACAAATGCTGAAGAAATGAAGAGAGGAAGGGGGAAAGTAAGGTGACTTTGTCGCTTGTGACTGCAAATAATCAGCTCCGTCCTTTTCTAACACGCGCTTTCAATAGGACAAAGAAAGAGAAGGACAGGCTACCTGAATCTGCGAGTGGCACTCTGGCCGGCACAGAGAGGCGGCGGGGGTTGTTTCCAGGAATGAATGAATGCGGTTATGAGAATATAAGGGAATGATGGATCTTGTGAGTAACTGCTCGCCGAGCAGCCGAAGAGCGTCAGGGAAGACAGCTAGGGCACTGCTCTGTGCACGATCGGAGCGCTAATTCGGAGACGTTCTTTGCTCTCGCGGACACCGCTTGGTGTCCTTTTATTTACTTAATTTTCAGCAAGGAGTAGCCTAAAATCTAATCGTTTGACCTTGAAGTCTTTGGGATGACTATTATTGGGGGGTGGAGTGACAACTCCTGTTTGTCCGGCAATCTTTGTTCAGTTGCAATGACAATCTTATGATCAATTTAAATTATATATTAATCAAGAGATAAGATGCACCCAAAATTTTAATAGGGCAAAAAAAAGTAAAATCCTCTGCAAATATGTCCATACGTTTTGAAGGTTTCAGAATCAGATATCTACAGTGAAAGTTTTTGTTTGAAAGTTTGAAAGTCAGTGATTTTCAGATTTTGCAATGAAATTCTTAAGATTAGATCGGAGCAGTTATTTGCTAACTGGGTATGGGCCACCGATAAGGACTTCTTAAGCCCCTCCAAATACATGGGGCGAAAAAAAACCTATATTGCAAGTGATTGAACATGAAAAACAGTCCAATAATCAAGAGCCTGCAAAAGCTAGGTAATGTGACGCTCTGAAACGTTGTGCAATCAGAAACAACAGAGACCACGCACTAAAGCTCGTTTCAGAAGTCTTGGCCACTGACAGCTCTTTGTCTACACATGCAGATGAACGTATTTCTGTCTATTGCACCGACCGAAGTTCAGGAGTGCGGCCCGCGCCAGCGCCCTGCCTGCTCGATAGGTGCAGAACCGGCCTACTGTGCTTGTAAACAAGTAGCTGTCTGCGGCCAACACTTCTGAAACGACCTTTACCTATATCACCCATAGTGGCAACTTTTTCTTTTGGGGTTGCAACAAAGCAACGTCCTACGGCTCCCATGTGGACTGTTGAGCAAAAATGTTGATGTCAATAGCCAATCAGAACAAAGCATCATTGTTTTGGTCGTTGGTCAACAATCCATTCCTAGCTCATGAAAATTTGCGGAGGCTAAATTCTTCACTGACCAACTGCTCATAGAGAAGACAGCTCGACTGCTCGATACGAGGGTGCAAAACATACCTGATTTAGCGGCGTGAAAGTGAGGTTTGCCTGGCCATAGCAAAGTTTCAAAATTATCATATTTTTTGAGTACATACGGTGTTAAAGAACTATAATGTAAGCGTCCTCCTTGAAAACATAAATAGTCTCTTCAAATTACTGTGCGAAAATTTTTTGGAAATCCTGTGAAGAAAAAATCCGGAATCGCATGAAACTTCCGGCATTTTGAAATATTTGCCACCCTTACCTCTATGAGTAATTCTTTCAGCAGTGTATGCATGATCAAATTTCCAATGAAGTGAACTGCGAAGAAAATCAAAATTTGTTTTTTTTTGGCATTATTTTTGAAAAATATCATGGTTAGTTTCTTATGTCACATTAGCTGACATATTTCTAAGTATATGTACAGTGGATGAATCAAATTAAGTCAGTCGACTCATTACATTTTGGTTCAGGTAAGCCACCTGCGATACTTATCACAATGAAGATAAGATTACAGGTGGCCTACCTGAACCACAATCTGAGGATTTCGCCAAATAAACTTGGTTAGAGCTGCGGCATACTTATCTGGTCTGTGGTAAATGATAAGTACCCTCAGAGGATATTCATGAGAGTGAAGATTTAGACTTTGATTTTAATGTGGTTTAGTATAAAATGGACGAGGCTCCTTCAACCAGTTTTACTGGAGTAGACTCATTTAACTCCATTTTAATTGCATACCTTTAACAGTGATTAAGGGTGACTAACATTATGAGCCTGTCACAGATGAACTTTTCTCTAGAAAATTTAGTTGATAAGAGAACTGTAGTAGTGGCGTAGCGTGCAATTTGGCAACGTTGCAGTTCGTCCATTTAAACCCATGAAAAAGATCAAAGTATTGGGCACACCTCCCCATTCGACCTTTTCCATGGGTTTAAATGGACCAAATACCACGTTGCCAAATTGCAAGCTACGCCACTGATTTGTAGCTATGGCCCAGTATCCTAATATTTTCATTTCTTTCAATTTTCAGCATCTATGAGCCATGGCGACTATCAGGCGTAGTCTACATCAAGAAATTTTGCAGCCTCTTGATGAGCGGCTGCTTGCCTTTGTACAAGTAAACAAGGCTTTGAAGAAGAAAAAACCTAGTTACTTATGTGTTTCAGTCACCAAAGATCCACCAACTGTTGCCTACATTCATCAGGTATCTTCATAACTTTTCTCCCCCTTTCCTGTTGAGAAATTCAAAAACACTTTCACGGTCAAAGTTTTGGATTTTGCCCTTGGTTTGCTGCATAGCACTGATAGTGTTGGTCCGGTAATTTACTTAATTTTTAGGAAATAAATTGTTTGTAAGTCATATTTTCTGGACGTGCTATAATCTACCAATGCAAGTCTTGTATCGTCACAACAATGTGAACATCGTAAATTTATCCTATTAATAAATAAATTTCGGTGTGGGGTTTTGTTAAAAAACATGAAAATTGCTTATTTGAAATGAAGTCTTTGCTACGGAGAAATGTTTTTTTGCTGAACATGTGATATAACAAGAGCTCCATATTTTTTCTTCTGACAGAATCTCTATATCACTCATCAAATATCAAAGTGATTGTTTATCATTTGAAGTCCAAAATCACTGACTGTAATTTGTAAATTTTTGAAATATCATTAGCCGCCATTTTCATTTAGAAAATTGCAAGAACCCTTATTGAAAACCTTGTCTCAAAATATTTTTTAACCCTCTCGCATCTCCTTAAAATCAAACAGTACATAATTTTTGTGAGTGATTAATTAGTCTTTAAGTTTCGTACAATTATTGCTAGTCTCGCAATTTTTTACATATCTGTAATCACAGAAATGTTTAACCCTCAGATCAAACTTTAAGCCTTGGTCAGGTAGGTATGTTTTTATTGTAAAATCGTTATTTTCATTTTTTTTAACATTTCCTTAAAATATTAATTTTCAGGTAAAGAAAGGTGACAAAAATGCACTGAAGAAAAAGCAATCATGGCCCTTAAATACCTTAAAAATTGTTGATGGAAAATCAACCTCCGTGGTAAGTTCACTTATTTTCTACTATCCTCATAGTTTTCTGAAGGATAAGAGGGAAGGAAAGAAGCGTCTGAATTACAGCACCTAATTGCACATTTTTTTTTCTTACTTAAAGCTCTTCAGTGAATTAATAATCTAACTTTCCAACATCCGATGGCAACGTGGAAGCACTTATCTTTCCCCATTTTTAAGGGGAGGTTGTAAGCCCTATCTTCACCATGTTAATTTACCTCACTTTCAGTACACATATCTCGCAAGACCATTTGCACCTAGAGAGCTCATGTCTTCTCAAAGTATACATCTTGACAAGCTGAACAATCTTAAATAACTTTTTTTTTAAATAAAATTTCATTCCTAATTTTTTAAAAAAAAATGTCTTGAAAAATCAGTTTTTTTTGGCTTGTATTTTGTATAAATTTGATTTCTTATCCACATAATCAAGCATTAACCCCTTGATAGCCAGGTTAGGAATAGAGCCGCGCATCCGAGCGCACTCTGTCAAGAGTAGCTGAAAATTGTAGTTCACATTCTCCCCGGCAGATCGAGCACATATGTCACTATGTTTGGATGCTGTATGGCCGGTTTGCAATGGAAAGTGTAAAGTGAAGTCTCAGAACGAGTATACTCGGGCGTGGTATACGGAGGTTGCTAATCCTAGCCCGAGTATACTCGGGCGTGGCTATTAAACGGTTAAAAGTTAGTTAACATTGTTTGTCTTTTAAAGACGAACATTTTTAGAAAAAGAAGAAAAAAATGGGCTCTCTAGCTGCAAAAGAACTTGAGTTATGTGTACTAAAGTTGAAAAATGACGATTTTTCAGGAAAACAGTTCAAGTGGAAAAATTTTTTGAAAGAGGAATTATATCCTAAAATTTCCTTAACCAAGCGTTTGCATACCCTATTGATTTATATAAAAATGATCCTTGAGACATGCTAAACAAAAGATTGGAAAAAAATGAAAAATATAATTAGGGGGAAAAAAAATTGCTTACAACCTCCCCTTAATCCATCATGATGTGTTCAACAATGTTAAATTAACAATTCTTTAATCAACTTTATAACAGAAGTTAAAGGCCAAAACCAGATGCTACGAAAGTTTCAAAGTTGATATATTGCATTCCTGGATCCTAAACAGAGACAAATAGAGACGGAGCACTACACTAAAATACATAGGGAAGATCTGAGGCACACTGAATTTTCGGGGATTCAACAAAATAACAAGTGAAACAACAGTCAACACCTTGAGATGTCGCATGGTGTTGAACGGTGACTTTGGGAAATCACGGGGGGGATGGACGGGAAGTGAAGAGGAGGGTTCTCACCATTCAACACCATGCGATGTTGACTGTTGTTTTGTTGAGTCCGTGAGAATTCAGAGTGCCTCTGCTGCAGCCAGTTAGTGCTCCGTCTCTATTTGTCTCTGATCCCAAAAAAAGTATGGAAGCAATTAAAAACATTTTTTTTTTATTTTTTGTAACCTAAAAGTATTATGATCCTAGGATTTTATAAGGAATGCTATGCATCAATACTTTGAAAGTTTCATAGTTTTTAGTTTTAGCCTCTCTCCTCTGTTATCAATGAAAGATTTAAATTTTCCTATCTTTCAGAGGCTGTAATCACTAAGAGCAAAAATTCCAAAAAAACACTGAAAGCAATACCACGCAACTGGAGCTAAATCCCCTTTAATTCTGCAAATTTGTAACCCATTACTATGAATTGTTTTCAGCTGAATCTCTCAGGTGTTTCTGTATCATTTTAAATGAGTGAAGGTTGTAGATAATCAAGCAGAACCCTGGCTTTTGAGTCAGTAAAGAATTGACATTCTTTGTCAATTGCATTTAGGAGGTAAAAACAAAACTTCTCAGAAAATTTTGCGGTGAATTGATGTTTTTCTGTCTTTCAAAAAGATTAGCATTAGTCAGAGAAAACAATTAGGGGTTTTGCAGTTCTGCTGGTTTCATGTTCTAACATGATCCAGCACTCTACGTAACAGCTCTGAAGATTTCACTCAATGACCAGGGTTATGAATTTTACTTATTTATTTTCTAGAACTTCTTCTGTCGAGAAAATCAGCAAAATATTGATTGTAATTTTTTGTTCTTTTGCTGCAGGATAACCTAGATTTTGATCTTCATTTGGACAAAGTATTCAAATGGTCTGCGGAAAATTCTCAAGAGCGGCAAAATTTCATTACAACTTTATGGAAGGTCAGTGACAGAATTTTCCCGTCAAAATTTCTTGTAAAGTACTCAAGACGCATTAATTCTTTTCATTTTTTTACTTTTGCTTCCGTGTTTGTTGTCAAGAAGTAAAATATAAATCATTAAAATCGTCAGTTTTATGTCCTTCTATTCAGTTTTAGAACTTTAGAGCTTGATTGTTTGCTTTATTCTGTTTCAATAAGAAATAGATCAGTTTTTATTGTCACCTGACACCTATCGCCTATTGTTACCTGACTGGTAAAATAAGGCAAGCACCAGTCCAATGCCGTTTTCCAGAAGATCAATTGGACAAAAATCTGAGCTCTCAGGAGCTTTAGACCTTATTCAAACTCTGCGATACAGTGTTACATTTAAAGATCATCAAAATTCTTCAAATTTTGTAAACCCTCTAAAGCCCGTGCCACACTGGAACAAACGCGAACAAGTTTTCGTTCGTGTGTGCTCCAATATGGCCATCTTTGGGATGTTACATATCCTGCACAGTGCATCCTCTTTGTTCTCGCTTAAGTCCATTGTTATCAATGAAGTTTATGTTATGTTTTCCAAAAAAATGTGAAAATTATTTAGTGAATGCTATTGAATACTTTTCCACATATCTTTTCCAATAGTTCCAATATCATTGATTCCTCAATAAAAAGAAGTGGAGAATCATTTTATTTATTGTGATATTTATGGACTCTGAATTATTACCGAAAATCAAAAATATTATTTGTTTTTACGGTATAAAAAATGCAGGGACAGCATTCAGCCAGAAACAACCCATTACATCAATAGATGTCCCATATCAATGAACGAAACCCCTTGAATCCCTTGTAAAATGCCCAAATGTGCGCAAATACGTTTGCCTCGGAATTATACGCTGCGTCTGCCTTCTGTGTGGCCGCTTGCAAAAATACATGGCAGCAACTTTTTTGCAGCGTTTGTTCCAGTGTGGCACAGGCTTAAGGCATCAATATTATTGCTAAACTTTACCAACAAGAATAAACCATTATCATCACAATCTAGAAAAAATTGTCCATTATTCATTGCAACTGAAAAATCAATTTATTCTCTATGTGAATATTTGTTCCTTTTATTGTGTTCTCCAGGAGAGCTCACATTTTCCTGCGAAAGAAAGACCTGTGTTCTTGAATGTTCCAAAGGAGTGGGTAACAACAACGGAAATGTATGATCTCACCGTGAGCAATGGAGGAGTGCCCATTGGTATGTTTCTTCCTTTCCTTTCCTTTTCTTCTTTTCTTTAAAATTTCTGTTCCGTAGAAACTTAACTTTTTCAGTAGCTTCTCTCCTTTTTTTATCCCCATATACAGTGCTTCAGAAGTACAAAATATGCCCTATCCAGCCATCTTCGGATCGCGTGAAAGTGAGGAAGCTCTTGGGATTTCGAGGAAATTTTCTTTTTTTTTTTTTTTTTTTTTTTTTTTAACAATGAGAACAAGATTTTCCCGGAAAATGGCCTCAAAATTTCAAAAATGTTGGTCATTTTGCGTACGTATGGTGTTCAAATGTTGAACAAGCAAAAAAAAAAAAAGGGTCCTTGTTTGCGTGAAAATTCTGACGTTTTGGAACGTTTTGCACCATTGCAGTTCTTCAGTGCAAAGTTATGGCAATTTATCCCAGAAATAAGCAGCTTGATACCTTATCATAACCGAAGTGCTTTTTATCAGTTTGAGACCTGGGCCTTCTTTGCAAGAGAACATTTGCAGTTGAAAATTGAGAGTGCCGGAAACATCCTTAATGGGCCAAAAACTAATAACTATCGGCTCATTTTTTTAATCAGAAAATAGCGGAACACTCCATTTTTTTACCATAATTAGCCAGTCCGGTTTCAGTGCTCCTCCGAAACGGAACATTCTAAACTCCTTGACTAGTCGGTCCACCGATTGCCGTTACGTGCGGCACATTAAGATATAACCTCAAATCCGTCTACTCCCCTCGAATATGGAGTTATTTTACCTGTTGACTTTTTTCTGGCACAAATTTCATTTTAGAAAACTTATTCAAAGAGCCTCTCCACAAAAAACAAATGAATGTTGTTATTTAAGAATGTAAACAAAACAAAGAACACTAGAATTTGGATAAGATCCATTTTTTCCCCTTAAAATTGGATTTCTTAACAAACCCTACTCAACTAAGTGTAACTTGCTCCATCCTTTTCCTTTGTCTACCACGCCAAAAAAAATTAGCCCTATCTAGTTGGATTGATAAAGCTTCTTTTATATCATAAGGTCTGCTTTTGCAGAGGTTTCCTTCAATTACCGTCTAAAATAGTGGCGTAAAATTTTTTGAAGGAAAAGAAAACAAAAGAAACTTGAAGATTACTGAACAAAATACTCAAAAGGAATAACTATATGAATGGGAGAAATCTTACGTGCAAGCTTAGATTAGCAGAATCAATTTATCTCGCTTTTGTGTGATGATCAAGCTCATTTGCTTGAGAGCATTGCCTTATAACCGCCAATCCATGATTTTTACTAATTTTTCTCATTTTTTTGTTTTTTGTTTGTTTTGTCTTGTTTTGTAGAAGTTAGTGCTGATGCTGAGGACTATCAGGCTCTCAGCGAAAAGGAGGAGACAGACCTTCAGCAATTGATGTCTCAATGTGGTTTTGCTGTCTCTAATGCGGAACAGTTCATAGACACCTTGGCCAAACATTTATCAATTTTAGATGGAGTAAGTCTTAGCTTTCCATAAAGTTATTTTACCATAATTTTTAATTGTTTGGATTTAAATACTGTGTATATTGTCGGGTAGCGCTAACTATCTGGCTGGATATTACGGTCTTAGATAGAATTTAATTTTTTGATCTGATGATCTATCATTCTGAGAGTGTAGAACCTCCCCTCTTTCAAGCAGAGACAACAGTGACCATGCACTATGTATCTCGCCAATGTTAAAATCGGGGGCAATTTTTTTTTTTTGAGGTCGCAAGGAAACAACCTCCAACGGCGCGCCTAGGTGGATTGTTGAGCAGAGATGTTGATGTCAGTAGCCAATCAGAACGAAGCATCATTGTTTTTGTTGTTGGTCAACAATCAACATAGGAGCCTAATGGCTGATGTTGTTCCACATGTTATTTTGTTGAGTCTCCAAAAATAAAGCTTCCTGCCTCAGCAATTTTCCTGTCTCACTTTAGATATGATTCAATGGGGCAGTTGCAGGGATCTGAATTTTGGTGTTTTTTAGTAAGCAAATGTAAGTAATGGTAAGCAATGGTAAGTATTCGGTGAGCTGAAAACAAGGATACCTTTGGTTGCTTACTAGGTAAGCACTTTGGCCCAAAATACATTGTTTTCAAAGGGAATTCCGCTTTGTGATGTCACAACACACACGATTTCTTGCAACTTTACTTGAGTGTATCTTCAAAACTGGGATACTTAAGGAAAACCAAAGGCACATTTGTTCTCAGCTAATCAAGTAATTTCATTTTCATTTAAAAGAACACCCAATTTCAGACCCTAAAACTCCCCCATTATTCTGGCTGAAATTAATTTTCTCTCGCTTTTATCTTGACTGCTCAAATTAGGTAAATTTCTGTCCGTTACTAAAGTATTTTCTCTCTGCTTTTTCAGGAGAACGTCCAAAGTGTTCTCGCATCAGAGCAACAAGTTGCACAGCTGATGCGACAAATTGATGCAGCATTAGATCAGGTCTCAAAAGTAGAAGCGCAACTTCAAGCATATGACGATGTTTTATGTCATATACGGACAGCAATGGATAAAATGGAAGAGAAAAACTCTTTAATTGCTGTTGCAAACAAAAATAATCACAAATTACTCATAGCTCTTGAAAAAATCGTTTACGAACTAGAATTACCTTCAAAATACCAAATAGCGTTAACAGATGCCGATTTGACTAGCCCTCAAAGCTTACAAGATGCAATTGCTGCGGCCAAAGCCTTGCAGAGAGTGATGAATGCTGAAATTCATCCAGGCCTATTGCAACTAGCTGCTGTACAAGATCAAAAGAAACGTTTCGAGAAGTGGCGAACAAAATTTTCCCAAATTTTATCTCATCATCTGAACAATATGTTCATCTATCTGGGCAATGACCCTGGAGAGTTTAGAGCTGTGATTGGCCCTGATTTAGTTTTACCCAAACACACAGCAATGCACAGAGAATTATCAGCTTACACTGAATTAATGCATTGGTGCAAGGCAATGGATCGCAAAGCCTTTAATAGTTTGACCAAAGTGTACACAAATTCCATCGGCAAGCTTTACGAACGAGATGTCAAACAATTTTTAGAGGATGCAAAACTCAGAGTCGCAGCTGGCCAGACTGGAAAAGTGAGCGGCTCCATAGAAAATGTGAATAGTAAACCATGGTTAAGCGTCAGCGTATCGAGCAGATCCCCCCCATCTGCAAGTTTATTAGGTGTTGATCGAGAGCTTTGGGCTCAAGAAGTTAGTCCAGCTGAAAGATTGCGGTTTGATCAGGTCTTTGAACGAGTCCTTTCTGAATTAGAACCGGTTTGTCTTTCCGAACAAAATTTTTGTGTCCATTTTTTTGAGTTAGGGATTCAAAAGTTAAAAAATAGTCAATCAAATCTAGAAAAAGGGCTACAGAAGAATGATGCCCAAAATTCCAATAACCCACAGAAAAAAACTGAAAAACAGATGCATGAAGAAGTGCGGAAGATGATGGCTGAAATATTCAACTGCATTGAACCAGAAATTTTAAGCTTTATTAATCATCATGAAAAGATGGATCCTGTTTTTCGAATGTACGGCTTAGTTCGTCTTAGTCAACACGTAATGTCCGCTCAAGATACTGGATCATTCTTGAGCATGACTTTTGGTACCATGCTTGTTCAGGTTAAAAGAAATTATGATCGGTACATGCAAACTCAACTAAACTCAATACAAGATTGTCGTCCGGTACGGAAAGGTAAATGTGGTATTTTACCCTTTGTTTACAATTTCGAAGATTTTGCACGCACTGCTGATCAAATTTTCAAAGATACCGAAAGACGGGCAGATCTTGACAAATGGTATGTCAGGTTAGTTTGCACAATGTTTGAAGCAATTCCTATCATTGCTGCTGATCACCCTAAGACCCCTCCAGAAGTTATCAAGATGGAAAATTTCCATCATCTCTACGACTTATTATCTCGATTAAAAATAAGTGTTTTGGATAATCAGCGAAAGGAAGCAAAACTCAAATATAATGAAGCCCTTAAAGCCTATGTAACCAGATATTTTGGTCGACCTCTAGAAAAATTGAATTTATTCTTTGAAGGCGTCCAAAGTAAGGTCGCGCAAGGTGTGAAAGAATCTGAGATTAGTTATCAGCTTGCCTTCAGCAAACAAGAACTTCGCAAAGTTGTGAAAGAGTATCCAGGGAAAGAGGTCCACCGTGGATTGGAACAACTTTATCGCAAAGTTGAGAAACATTTATGCGAGGAAGAAAGTTTATTACAAGTTGTGTGGCGTGCAATGCAAGAAGAATTTATCGTTCAGTATAAATACATCGACGATATGATTCAAAGATGTTATCCTGGTTCTATGGTAACTCTAGATTTCACTATCGATAACATATTACAATTCTTCTCAGAAATTGCAAGATCTCATTGAAATGTTGGTAAAGATATATTTGAAACTCTGCCATTTCTTATGTTTGTAACAGCCATAAGAAATTGATTTGAAGAAAGTTGAAAAGTGAAAATTGATAAGGATCCAAGTGCCAAAATAAATTCCTTGAAAAAAATGGCAGTAAGTCTCTAGTTTTTTTAAAAAATTACTGGAAAGTATTGATGAATCTCTTGAGTGTAAATACTTTTTTGAGGAAGTAAATTTTATCAGAAAAAAAGATAAGTTCTATTTAAAGAACATTGCAAAAAAGAAAATTCTGAAAAGTGCTGCAAAATGATTGTAAACCATTATATCGAATCAATGATCGGAACCATTAAAAATCTGGAAGCATGAAGTTTAATTTGAAATAACATTCTTTTCTTCTCCTATTTCTTTACTTCACCAGTCATAATATCTTTTCTTTTGACATCATTCTCTATGCAAACCTCCATAATATCTATAATTTAGAAATGGAGGGAGAATAAAGCCAAGAATTCTCAGAAACAAAAACAACAGTTTCACTCAGTTTCTGCAAGGTTAACTGAATCAGCAAAAAGCTATTTAAAGGCTTAATTTTTTTCAGTTTGCGTAGCTTTGATCGAATCAAGACGGTTTTTTCAAAAAGTTAGTTTTTACTTAATACGATGGTTTACAAATGCCAGTTTTGAAATGCACCAAGGGCACTGAGTTTGACAGATGTAGGAATTCAAGGAATTGCATGTGCTATATAGTTTCTTGAGGCAATTAGTTTTCTTAAGTAGAAAACGATGAAAGGATATCTCATTCAGCACTTACCTATTGTCACATTATCTCTTGACTCTTACTCGATTGATTTAGCTCTTATCAGAAACGATTTCTGTTACCTGAATCCTTGTTAGTGGAATAGATTTCCACGTGGCTATCTGTATCTGTATGCCAACAGCGTAGTCCTCTCATTTGATTGCATGAGAAATAATCGATCGGTCATGGAGCTACAGCCCCCTTCAAGAATCGATTGTTAATCATTCATTCAAATGGGAAGAACACACTTTAGCCAGATTGCTAGATCCGCCAATGTTGATATGTTGTTTGGTCATAACATCATGATTATTTTTGCTTGCTTCAAAAATGTTTTTTCTTTGTTAGAAACTCTATCTGATAGCCGATACATGAAAGAATATTTTCTTTGGAAACAAAATATGATTTCTGGATGCTTGGACCTCTCGGCATCTTCCCTTTTCAGTTTATCTTCTCAATGCCTTGCCTTAGATCTTTCAGTTGTTGTTTTTTTGCTTAGTTTTTTTTTTCAAAAATTCATTCTCATGAAATGAGACGGCGTTTTATGGCATTTATTTGTCTGTCTTTTTCTTTATATTCTTGAAGAATTATCGTATACCTAATTGCGGTCATTGTGATGAAATTTTTTTTAGATTGCTGAAGAGAGTTTTTCCAGCAGAATCATAAAATAAGTGCCTTCAAAATTCACATGTATTCTAGCAATTAAAAAGAGGAAAAAACTGTACTAATCCTCTGCATTTTTCCTCCATCAATATGTAATGAACCCAACCAGCTTTAGAAACATAATTCCTAATTATTTTTATTAATTTTGTTCCTGCTGGATTTATTTATGCATTAACCCTTGCAGTGCTTGGTTCAATCAATCAACTCACTGCTTTCTCATTCAAATGCGAGCAGATGAATTCCTACTCCGCTGCACTTGTTTTGACTTGTCCCATCAATTGACGGAGTTCAATGCAGCATTTTGCGACTTGCCCACTGATCAAGGTTCTTTCATTTTCAATATGATGAATTGAAACCATGTGAAATAGATGAAAGTGAACAAACATGTTCGAGTTTGGTACTTAAAGGGTTGATGACCTAATCTTCATTTTGAGAAATGTGTCTAAGGACATGATATTAACAACAAAGTAGTCTTGACAAGAAATTAGAAAGGACTCTTTTGACTCTAAAGGAATATGTAGCAGGAAAATAACTGTGTTTTGTTATTTAAGGTTTTTTTTTAGTTTTTGATCTGCCTTACAATGTGAGTATGCTGACTTGAACTCTCAAAAGTCGATCAATTTTTTAGGATTGATAGTTTATAAAAATCTATTTCATACAGAGACAACAGAGACCAAGCACTAGCTGATCATGTGGTGAACGATTTGATTTTCAGGGACTCAACAAAATAGTCATGAGGGACAGCATTCAACGGCTCCTATGTGGACTGTCGACCAACAACCAAAACAACGATGCTTCATTTTGATTGGCTACTGACATCAACACCTTTGCTCAACAGTTGTTGCGACCCCAAAAATAAAGTTGCCACTATGGGCAAGATAGGTAGTGCGTGGTCTGTATTGTCTCTGATTTGATACATGTTTTCGTCATTTTTCTGAATGGGCCTCAGAAACAGAGAAAAAATTGACTGCTTGCTACTAGCTGCCCTCCATCAACGATTGCCAGCATGTTGTGGGGATAGCTGTGCCCTAGGATCCTAAGATTGTAGGTTCGAATTCTGCCCCGGCACTTATTCTTGGAACTGTCTATTCCTATTCTACTCATTTTTTCTGGACGTTTCAGATATTTTGTCAGGTACCCAGGTCAGTTGTCAGTATCATTGTTATAAGTAAGAAATGCCAAAAGTAGATGTTAAAAGGACACAAACATTTTTGCATGAGGAAAAAGAGGTACCACACGTACAGTCAATCGTTTTTCTGAGGCCCATTTACTAAAACAACTAAAACCGTGTCAAATAGATTCTCATGAACTATCGATCCTGAAAATTTGAAAGGCTTCCCACAGTCTTAGTTCGAGCTCTCCTCTCGTTAGTAGATAAGTATTGTTTTGTTTATATTGTATTGTTTTCTGCAGAAAGTACCAAATGTACATGAATTGTAATTACTGTTTTATTAATGTAAAAATAAAGCCAAGTATTAAATTGTTTATAAAACTAAGAACTGTATTGTGTTTTTTGATTCAGTGTTGTAAAATAATTAAACTTCCCCCTCAAGGTGACAGTTGAAAAGCAAATAGGTTATCATGTTATATTGAACATGCAAGTATTCTTACCTGCTGGTAAAATACTATTGGTATCACTTGAAAATGAAGGTGCTTTCAGAGGAAAAGAACTTGAGGACCTATTTGCGTTGCTGCTTTTTCCAATAGACCTGTTTAGTGATGACGTCACGATCAAAATTGGATCCAAAAAACCGCTCCGTCTCGCTCCGTCTCGCTCACTCTCGCGGCTTTACCCATAAGAAATCGGATCCAAATTTTCGAATGCAAATTCATGCTAGTTAACAACCAGTTTTCTCAAATTTTATTGAACCATTTGATTCCACTTACCTCAAAGTATCTTTTCACTCCGACATAATGCCTGTAAGATCACAAGTAAATTTACAATCACAGTTATACCAAGAGATGTATGTTTTTTCCTTGTCTTACTCACAGTCTCTTATGGGCGTATCAACGCCATGACACTCAATCATCCTAATCTCTCTTCGTATCAAAGCTTGTTCGAGGTATAACATGTGGTGTGATGCCGATGAGCATATATCCCAGATTTCTGTGCCCATAAGAAACTGTGAGAGGGACAAGGACAAAACATAGAACTTTCTTCGAAATAACTATGACTGTAAATTAAGGCGTGATGTTTCACAAATTTTGTTGTAGCGTGATTACATTTTAAAGTGCGTGAAATCCGATGGTGTAATAAAATCTGAGAAAACTTAGTGTTTTCTGTCACGAATTTGCATTTGAAAATTTGGATCCTGCTTTTTATGGGAAAACCCACGAGAGCGAGTGAAATAGAGCATTTGTTTGGATCCAAATTTTTTTGTGACGTCACACTAAACAGGTCTATACTATCGTGATATTTCTTCCAATGATGAAGTAAGTGGAGGAAAGCCACTCAAGGGGAGGTTTTTCAATGAACAGTAGTAACTTATTTTTTTCTTTATCCAGACACATCTTTTGCAATTTCATTAAATTTTTTGGGGGTCAAAAGCTCCAAATTCTTAAAGGTAAACAATCATGGCCTGCGACCAAAGTGATACTGACGTGACATGAGGATCTCCAGGCCCCCTTGCTGCACATTGGTTCAAAACTTCACTAAATAAATCGATCTAGGAGTGCATCATGTCCCAGCAGTTCATCAAGACCCACCTCTCAAATAATATGTGTTCCATGCTCCCGCACAGGCCCGGATTCCACTGTTTACCAAAACGCAAGGGGGGAGGGGGGCCTCCCAGAAATTTTGAAAACTTGAGTGTGCCCTCATGCAATTCTTGCCAATTTTTTCTGAAAAATCAACCCTTAAATGATCTCTTTTCTCCACTTTTTTTCTAGAAATCTGAACCCAGATGCACAAAGATTCTATGCAAGCGTTTACTTTTTGAAATAGAGACTTGATAGTTTGTAGAGTTCAGAGCTTAACTGTCTAAGGATTTAGACCAGAACAGGATCATGGTAGAGGTCATTTCAGAAATGTAGGCGCACCTAAACCGATAATCTTTGGAATTTGCTATCGTTATTTCTAACGTTACATGATAAAAATAAAATAAGATTCATTTGAGCGCTGGTATTTCATTGAGGAACCGTGTAAAATCAAAAGGTCAAAGTTGCAGGCAAATTTTTTCCTGAGTTAAACAAATGAAAATCAAAAATTCGCCGAAGATTATCGGTAAGCTTCGCCTGCTCTTCTAAAACAAACTCTCTAACTGGTTTTTTTCCCATAAAAAACAAGGTGACTCAAAAAACAAACACTAAATAAACCACTCGATTTTTTTAAACAAATGCATATCATTATTTACTAATAATTAACAGAATTTTGAAAGAAGTATACTTAAAGGGACTGAGGAAACAGATCTCAACAATATGGGTAGTTGTGACCTCTAGCGCTATTGTTTTGTATACAATCCGTTTACTTCAGCTGCAATCATGCAAACCAACATCTATTATCAGAGTTTTTAGCAGAGCTTTTCAAACTGTACTTGTTTACTCCCTAAATTTTGGTAGTCAGAGAGTCCAGCTACTCAATTTACATAAGCGTTCTAGTGAAATTTTACAAACATTGACTTGCAAATCAAAGATCTTAGAATTTTGATCTCCTCTCTCTATTCAGCCCTGTTTTCAACGAAGATTACTTATACATACAGATACGGCATAAGCTCAAATTTTGGTAAGTTTACTCTGGCCATACAGAGGGGATCATGAAGATTATAGAATTTTGGCTCACAAAGATTACTTTTTCCAGGTTTGTCTTTTACAAAACTGTTCCGTGTTCCATGTTTGTTCTACTTCTGTAAACAAACACAGGAAAAATGGGAAGAGTAATCTTTTCAAGCCAGAATTCTGTAATCTTTATGATCCCCTCTGTACGCCCGGTTGTATCATGGCCAGCGTTTCATCCATTTTTCACTTAACACGGGCGAGATAGCTTGTGCCATATGTGTACGTCTAGAATTCATAATCCCGTAAAGGTCCCATTACTTTTTTGATTGAATAGCTGAAATTTCCCTTCCTAAAATGCGCTTATGTGGGAAAACACATTGAATCAGAGTTTATTTTTGGAACCTGAGGTCCTTCAGGGTTACAGTAAGTTAGCTGCATTACATGATCCTCTGATGAGTTAAGCAAGATGACAAAGAGCTTGGCTCCAATGAAACGTTCAAAAACAAAAGTAAAAATATCTAAGCAAGAGGCCTGCTCGCTAGAGTGTAAATTATCCAGGACTGAAGACTGTTTAATAATACTGGGACAAATAAATGTTCAGTACAGACGGTCCCCAACAGACGTACAGACGTTGATTGGTGAGCGTTTACTTGTGGTTTTAAACGGCCAAACGTGCTCACCAATCATCTGCCAGCAGGACCATCCCGTTGGTACCGAACATTTATTGGTCCCTGAAATTCAGAGTGTTTTAATAATGACTAAACATTCCTTTGTAGAGAGAAAGCATTGATCTGTGCATTAGAGAGTGTTGGAGTTGTAACCTTAGCCACAGTGGCTTACGGTAAATCTTACAAGTTCTGAGTGATCTAACAATTAACAAATTTTAAGTCACGCCGATGAAAATAAAAAATTTATGAAGCTTTGTCCATCGAGTGACAGGAGTCTGATGAGAAAGAGTCCTGTCAGTTAGGTGTTACGGCTCTAAATTTTGAGATAGCAATCAAGATGGCTACAGTACCAAATATTTTTTACACAGTTTAAGTATACGTCAATTTTTCACGGGAGCTAAAGTGGTACAGAGAGGCAAAATTGAGAGTTTGGTCAAAATTAACACAAAATATGCTGGCACATGTAAAATAATCCATTTTAATTGGAAGGCAGTAGCGAGTCTGCTCTTTTCAATATTTTGGAGCAACCTCTAAAAGAAAAATTGAAATAGCTATCATAAATAACTATGAAAAAATGTTATAACTTAGTATACTTTCAGTATTTCCAGGCAAACTTTCTCTTGTTTTACTGAATTACAGTTTGACTCATTCATTAGACTTAAGGTCTATTATTACTGAAGAAAATACTGAAACGCCTTTAGCAAAAATATTCATTCATTTGGTAGCTTTAGATATTGATGCAATTTTTATGACATTTTTCAACATCAGCAAAAATCACCGTCCTATTACTTTGGATTTACCCTTACAAGCTACCCCCCTCCCCGACGACTGGATCTGCCAATGATGTTATGCAACTTTTTGCACAGTAAAACCTTTAGGCTATGAGATTTAAAAAAAAATAATAATTTTTGAAAATGTGTCAGCTTCTTGGGTGGGTTTTTTTTTTAAAGACACCCTGCAGACTGATAATTGCCAGACCAAACAACAAATTAAATACAACCACAGAATACTCTAATCAGAATGGAAACTCTAATTCATTTTGAAACATTCTTTACTTCGGGCCGCCATGTTCGAAAGTGAGCATCTTCGGCAACTGGCCGAGTTGTGATTGGTTGTATAGCCTGAAAAAGCATGTCCGCCATCTTAAGAAGTGAGTAGGCACAGTTGCCAGTTTGTGCCAGTAAATTCCAAATCTTGTTTCCATTGGCTCTTATGGGAGTTTTCGTTCTGATTAGAGTATTCTGTGATACAACTATTTGACCAATCACTGCAGTCAGAAGTTCACACGGAAATCCAGTTCCCATGCGTACAAATTGATGAGAGCCACTTACTAATGAAGCATGTGTACAGTTATTAGATTAAATATTTTCAAAATCTTGCCTCCTGAATAAAAATGAAAAAGGAATTCTAGCATACAAAATCAACATAAAATAAATATTTCATTGAAAAAAAAAAAATAATAATAATAATAAAATAAGTATAAATGTGTAACAAAATCTACGCTACAGCAATTGCAAAAGTGACAGCAAGATGTATTAAAGATAATTACAGTTTAGGGCGAATCATCGGCGCGCAATATCAATACATTCAACGAATACAAAGTTTGGACATAAAGGAATCTACATGATTACCGTTAGAAATGACCAACCAAACTCTCCGCCTGAAACTGAGATAAGTTCTTCAATATTCTCCATATCATTCTAGCAAAAGGTTCTCACAGGTCCGAAAAAATCCTTGCGGTAGATTTTAAGTTCTTGGCGATTAAGATTTGTGATCATTTGTGTAAATTAATTAGATCACTTTTGTTTTTTAGACGCTGAAATAAATTCTATGAATTTATGATGTCTTTTACTACACATTAAGGAACAATTATTTGATTAAAAAAATTTTTTGCGAGAAATTCATTCGCATCAATTATTGAAACTGCGTGCAAAGGAGTTACCTTAAAATACAGGATGATAATCATTAATTTACTAAAAATTTAATCAAAGATTACAAATGCAACAGTAATAAACCCTCCTGAAGAGTAAAATAATATCAAAAACCCCTAAAGAAAATTTACAGTCATAGAAACAATGAAACCCAACAAAACAAAAAACTACATTCATTTACAAGGAAAGTTAAACCCCAGGCACAGTGAAAATATTTTTGGAACACAAGAATCTTCAAGAAATAAAAACTTCGGAGCACGCAAGGGAGAATATACACTTTGTGACTAACACATTTCTTGAAAATGTGAAAAGTGGAAGAATTGTCAGCTGAGTTTCCTAACCTAAGATTACAGAGCTTACAAGAAGTCTAACTCTTGCAACTTGAGGAGAAAAATCCATGAAGTAATTAACATGAACACTAATCAAAATAAAAACAATGACACATTATTTGAACTGCGAAGATCAATCATTCTAATTTGATTAGTCACGAGCGACAAAAAATTTCCATCTGTTAGGGGGAGGAATATCTTTGGTTCACTTTTAATTCCAAAATCATGAAAATGCAATGATGAACATTTAGCCGATACTCAGATATTAATTTCTGTATCAACATGATCAATGCAACACCAGTAGAGGGCTTCGCCACAAATAAAGACATCTGTCCAGAAATGATTCAAATACCTGAAAAACAGACGAAATAAATTAGATAAAAAATGACTGCAAGAAATTATTGTTTTGAAAGACTTTCTTGGTCTATCGCTTGTGATTCGTTAAAAGCTTTATCAGTAACTCAAGAAGACATTCTTCCAACAATGTGAGAACTATTAACTCTGCGATAGATTCCAAGTGCTGTAGCTTTTCTATGTAGTTGGTTTCCTTCTGCTGACACGGAAAAGATGCTTCCTTTCTGCAGAAAACCGTTCAATTATAGAGAGCCTTTGCTGCAGCCATTCAGGGCGCTCTGTCTATATTTGTCTCTGCTAAAGACTTATTGTTGGTAAAACAATGAGGCAGTTGCAAGGGTCTAAAATTTTGTGTTTTTTATAAAGAAAATGATAGTTCTTGATGAGCGAAGAACAACGGTGCTTTTGGTTTTTTGCTAAGTGTCCCGGATTTGGAGATACACACGAGTAAAGTTGTAAATAATCGTGACCGTAGTGATGTCACTACGTGGAATTCCAATTTACAACAATGTATTTTGCGCTAAAATCTCATTTATTTATTTTATATTTATTTATTTATTTCTTTTTAAGTACAAATATAATGTCAGGCGTCTCCTTGAAGTAGGCCACCCGCAATACTTCTCTCAACAAATTTAAGCATTGCAGATTGCCTACCTGACGTGCCACGGCCTGATGGTGAAAATAGAGTGTGACCATCCATCGATAGATCCAAGAACTATCGACGGAACCTACCTAGCTCAAAGGAAACGGCAGGTATATTTTATTTTACAAGGATAAATGAACAGACTTAGTTTTTCATCACAAAAAAAAAAAAAGCAAAAGTCAGCTCGTAACAATCATATGTGAGTCCAGCGACATGTCAGCACGTACGAACTATCGATCTTTCGATACTGGTCTGCACAAATTAATCGAAAGAACAACAGCGACTAGTTTGCACGGAAACAATCAAAAAAACAACAGCGACTAGTCTGCACGGAAACACAAAAATTGCAAAGCGCCTGATCAGCCAGCAACAGAATGCGTAAAAAAATAATTAAAAAGCGAGAGAAAAAGTTGAAATAATTTTGAGAGTCAGCACGTACGGAAAATCAATATGAAAATCCAGCGACTAGTCAGCATGTACAATCTATCGATTTATCGATGCAGCAACTGGTCAGCGCGTCGTGTGAGCAACAGCGACTGGTCTGCACGAATCAAATCGAAAGAATAACAGCGACTGGTCTGCACGGAAAACATATTTTTTTTCCAACAGCGACAACGACAAAATACAGAAAAAAAAAAAAGAATTTAAATTTGGAAAAGAGTAAAGAATAAAAGTGAAGAGGAAATCTAAACCGGAGTCAGAAGATGAGATTTAAACAGTATAAAATAACAAGTTTTATTATAAAAATATCACAGAAAGAAAGAGGGAAAATAAATAGTAACCTTACAAAATAGCATTAACCCTTTAACTGCTACGGACGAGTATACTCGCAATTGTGATTTGATTCCACAAAACTTTAAAAAAAAAAATAAATAAAAAAAATAAAAAAAATAAATTAAAAAAAAAAAAACAAAAAAAAACAAAAATTCGTAAATTTGCTCAGTTTCCCATTCAAACCCTGGCTGTACCTGCATTCCTAACCTAGCAGTCAAAGGGTTAATATTAGAGCATTAATTAATATTGAGCATAGTTTATCTGAGCATTATTTCATCATATTAATTTGGACGCAGCAGTGACCAAGTATCTCTAGCGAGAGCTGGAGAGAGAATGCCCAAAAAGAAAGAAGTTTGCATCCTATTTAAGGCCTTGCGGATTAATACCTGATTGTAATTAGAAAGAGAGAAAACAAAAATAGGGCGCGCGGAAGGCATGATTAGGTGTTATCTGGTTTGTTGTTGATGAACACGGATAATGCGACGCTGCCGGAGAGGTGTCACTGTAGCGACGCAGCGTTTGTCAGCTTGATGCAAGCTGCGGCACGACACTACCTCAAGGAGCCGTCTGACATTCTTGTTGTCCCCGGCTATACATGGAGCCGCCAAAGGGAGCTACGGCACGAATCGAAATTACAAAATACATTGACAAAGTAAATTAGCAAAGCATATTAGAATTAACAAGGGTACCACAATCAATCAATAAATTCATTAACATTATAAAAGGCTTTTTCCAGACAATATTTCTTTGACGGTTTGAGAAAAATATTTGGATGCTCATTCTTAAAAGATCATTTCCGGAACAATAGACTGTTTTAGTAGAGCGATACATCGTATCGATTGCCGTCCGAAGGCCTCTGGTTCCAAACAAACTCTGAGTCAATGCATTTTCCCCATAAGCGGATTTTTGAACGGAAACTTAGACTATTCAATCAAACAATTAATGCGACCATTTTGCGATTATGAATTCTACGTCCTCAAAAATGCTTAATTCTGCCTGGTTCCACCCGTAAAACTGCCAAAATCAACAAGATATGACAGATTAAATGACGCGTTTGGAGGTTGGAATCACCCAAATGTTATTGTTGTTGTTGTGGAATTAGCGGGATTTCGGGTGATTCTAACCTACAAATACAACATTTAATCTGAAATATCTTATTTGATTTCAGCAGTTTTAGTCAAGGAACCAGGCATAATTAAGCATTTTTGAGGATGTAGAATTCATAATCGCAAAAAGGTCACATTAATTGTTTGATTTAATACCCTAAATTTCCGTTCAAAAGTTCGCTTATGGGGAAATTACATTGAACCAGAATTTGTTTGGAACCAGAGGCCCTCGGACGGCAATTGATACGATATATCGCTCTACTAAAACAGTCTATGGGACCAAAGACATTTTTGCCATCAGCTCATCAAGTACATTCATTTTCTTCATATAAAAAACAACATTTCAGACCCTTACAACTGCCCCATTAGATCAGATAAATACACTCACCTCTATTGTTCAGCTTTAGATATGATCAATGGTCCCCTCCCCTCTGAGATTCTCCGTTCTTCTCTTTCAGCGCACGAGGTGAACTAATTTTGGTTGCAGTCGATGAATTTGTTTTGCTAATTTGAAGTGAACTAAACAAACCCTCCACGGCTTTTAAGTCGCCATCTCCCACACTTTTGTACCTACACATCAAAAGAAACAAATCGAAATGAATGAAAAGAGAAAAAAAATGAGGACAAGAAACGGAATTCGCAAGACACAAACTTCCGAAGATGATGGAATGAGATAAGGGACATCTGTGAACAAAAACATACAACCACAGAATACTCCAATCAAAGAGAAAACTCCTATGAGAGCCTTAAGGCTAATTTTTTTATGCATGGAACGCGATGAAACAAAACAGAATGGGTTACTTAGAACGCGATGAAACAAAACAGAATAGGTTACTTGGAACGCGATGCAATTAAGCAGAATGGGTTCCTTGGAACGTAATGAAACAAAACAGAATGAGTTACTTGGAACGCGATGAAACAAAACAGAATGGGTTACTCTTGGTTGAGTGTGGTTTGTCAAGCGTTCCGATTCAAACTAATAGACTGTAACAAAACTCCCGCATTCCGTTTTTTTTACCTTTTTGAACTGCGCTATTAATTTATTTTCTGCATCATTTTATTTCAAGAGGCTCGTTTAATTTTGATCATACTATCTGTTCACATGCAATCAATTAAATCTTTGTTTCGTATGTTTCATTCCCAATTTTCTTATTTTATTTCTCTCTTTTTTATCTTTAACCTACCAAAAAAAGGCTTTCGTACATGCTCAAATGGATTTGATCAAACTGCAGAATTGTCAACCTGACATTTCTAAAATTCAAAAATAACCTTGACCTAAACACCTCCAAAACAGGTTTATTGCTTTTGTTGACTGTAGATTGGTGAACAGATAACTCAACATCCATCATCAAATAACTGCTGTTTGACGGGCCGTCAAATTGCACAGTTGTTCAACGAACGAAACATCAATGAAACGTGCAACGGTTGGCTCACCTGCCGCCTGTGGTGGTTTTCGGCTCACCAATGCCATTTTGACAATCCTAGTTTGAGCGGGTACGAAGGCCTGAAGTAAATTATCTGCAGAGACTTTTTTTGGCCTGTCAAAATCTGGGGTGCAGACTTCATGCAAGAAAAGACGATGATAGCTTTGAATGCATAGCATAGGAACACAAAAACAATGGATTTAAAGTAAATACTGAAAATTGAACTGACCCATTTTGAATTAATTTTGAGACCCACAGTTGCAATTTTGTCGCCTCTTTCCTCTTGAGTGCGGTGCACTTGGGTGATCCGATGATATTGGTAACTGTCTGAAAACCATCAATAATCAAAATTAAACATTTTTAGAAGTAAAGGGTACACAATTTAAGTCATAGAAAAATTTGATGCAACTTTGATGAAAAGTTCTTGCAGTCCAAATATATCTTCACTATACATTTTCTCGACTAACTCTACAAATTTCTAAATGGGACAGCTTTTTAGGAGTGGTAGTAGTAAAGTCCGGCTGCCCAAACTACTGTTTATGCTGGTGTTTCACAGCAAACGACTGGACTGAGAAAACAAAAAGGGAAAAAGAAGACATGGAGGTACCTACCAAGGTACTAAAAGTAGAGTAAGAGGACAATGAAGGATAGGTACCGCTACATGCATGACACACTGGGGAAAGGAAGAACCTCAAGAGCACACAAAGACTACTATGCTCTCGCATTTCCTCCCACCTCTCATCTCAGGAACTGTGCAACTATAACTTTAATTTCGTTGCTTTTCTAGATTGAATCTTTTTTTTTACAAATCGGTAGAGCAGTTTATAGAAAAAAAAACTCTAGATATCAATTTTCTAACCCTTGACAAGTAGAATAATCCTTTATTCCTCAACAATTCTTTTTACTTTTTGAAACCTCCGCTCAAAAAAAACCTTTTTCTTTCGCTTGTATGATAATTTTTTGGCAACTATGACCCTCTATGTGACTCAAAAAATAGGCATTATTGAACTAGCTAATAGGAACTTTTTTATTTGTAAGGACCTCCTTCAGGATTAATAGTTAATACTGGGACACCTTGTATTCTAGAAGAGTTCAACTTGGAGTGTTGCAAAATTCTGATTGACTAACGCATTTTAGGTTCTGCGGAAGCCATCATTGGAGGTACAAGCAACAAATTAAATAATGCTAGATGACACCTCGATTTTTGACTCAAGAAGGCCACCGGCAATGTTTAAATTTATTGTGATAAGTACTGCAGGAAACCAGAGTCAAAATCTAGCCCGTCGTCTGACATTTTAATTCAGGGTCAGTCCATGCCAAATCAGACCAGCAAAAAATTCGACCCCCTCCGATTTGCATGAAATTTGGTACACTTTTTTTGCCTATTACACTGTGTCAGAAAACGATTTTTTTAAATTTTTTGGACCCCCCGTTGATTTTTTAGCGAATTTCAAAGTTGCCAAATTTAGCAAAATTTTGGCCGAGGCCATCCTCTTTAAACTGCTGTAGCTCAAAAACCGTTTGTCGCAGAACGGTCGTTGTGGTCTCGTTGGAAAGCTCTTTTAAATACCTTTTCAACGATGTACATCAACATGGGAAAATTTACTGATAAATTTGTCTGGGAAAATTTTAAAATTTTAAAATTTCATTATCTCAAAATCGGATATTTTTAAAATTTTGAAAAATTCAGGAAATGTGCAGCATACCATCAAATAGCTGTCACCAAAATTTCACGATGGAGACTTGAAGGGATCGTGAGTTATGAAGAAAAATGTGGCGTTGCCTCCCGCGGAAACGACCAAACCGGTCGGGCAGCGCGGTTGATCGCCACGGAGCGGCTGGCGCGCCGCGCGGCGCTGCTGTGGTCTGGCGCGCGGCGGCCGAAGTTGCCACGCAGTGCGGCAGCGAGCCACCTCATTCAATGGCTTTCATAACTCACAAAGGCTTGTAATAAGTAATGGGGCAGTTGCAAGGCAGTTGAAATGTTATGGTTTTTATGAAGAAAATGAAAGCACTTGATGAGCTGAGAACAAAGATGCCTTTCGTTTCTAATTAAGTCCCACTGTACCGGAGATAAGATTTTGGCCCAAAATACATTGTTTTAAATGGGGATTCCGCGTAGTGACGTCACTACGCACACGCTTTTTTACAACTTTACACGTGTGTATCTCCAAAACCGGGTCACTTAGGAAAAAACCAAAGGCACCATCATTCTCAGCTCATCAAGTACATTTATTTTCTCTATAAAAACACACACAATTTCAGACCCTTGCAACTGCCCCACTGGTTGTGAATACAATGATCAATAATAAACCAGAATAATAAACAATTTCAAGAGGGTGTATGCATTTAATAATTGAACCAGGTGTTGATTGCTGTTCTACAGTGCAAAGGTAAGTTATAGACAATTTTCGAATAAGGGTGGAATAGAATTAAAATACTTTCTCTTCACAGAGTGAGAAAGTAATAAAAGGTACAGAAGAATAAGATATTTTATCAGAGGAAAAAAAATTAAAGAATTTTTGGTGGGTTAGGACTAGAGAACATAGGATGATGGAGCCTTCTTGAAATTTCCTGGTTTATTATTCATCATTCCATTCACAATCAATTACTTATTACAAGCCTTTGTGAGTTATGAAAGCCATTGAATGAGGTGGCTCGCTGCCGCACTGCGTGGAAACTTCGGCCGCCGCGCGCCAGACCACAGCAGCGCCGCGCGGCGCGTTAGCCGCTCCGTGGCGATCAACCGCGCTGCCCGACCCGTTTGGTCGTTTCCGCGGGAGGCAACGCCACATTTTTCTTCATAACTCACGATCCCTTCAAGTCTCCATCGTGAAATTTTGGTGACAGCTATTTGATGGTATGCTGCACATTTCCTGAATTTTTCAAAATTTTAAAAATATCCGATTTTGAGATAATGAAATTTTAAAATTTTAAAATTTTCCCAGACAAATTTATCAGTAAATTTTCCCATGTTGATGTACATCGTTGAAAAGGTATTTAAAAGAGCTTTCCAACGAGACCACAACGACCGTTCTGCGACAAACGGTTTTTGAGCTACAGCAGTTTAAAGAGGATGGCCTCGGCCAAAATTTTGCTAAATTTGGCAACTTTGAAATTCGCTAAAAAATCAACGGGGGGTCCAAAAAATTTAAAAAAATCGTTTTCTGACACAGTGTAATAGGCAAAAAAAGTGTACCAAATTTCATGCAAATCGGAGGGGGTCAAATCAGAAATCGTCATTTTTTGGTCTGATTTGGCATGGACTGACCCTTCATCGACTATACACATGCGTACATTGTAATTGCATAAAAACATTGATCGTTTGATTAAATCAATTAATTTGAGGGTTGATGCATCCAAACAATGTTTAAAATGTCCAAAATAATTTTTAACTGTGTAGATGTGGACATAAAATGGTACCAACATGCAGTTAAAGATAAGAAAATTAAGAGCTCTACATTTCTGAAACCTTTGCTACGGATCAACATTCCTTTCAAGTGCAAATACTCCTCCAATGGCTGCACCTAAGACTACTCTAGGCTTTCATTTTTTTTTATTTAACAGTATCCAGTTAGTATATATAAGGCCCCTTTCAGACGGCTGATAAAAGTCAAAAGGTTAGGTTAAAACAGTAATATGAAAAGAAAAACAATAATGGAAGCCTATTTCATAGGCTCTGATAGGCTATGAGGATTACATTTTACAAGTGAACTCTAGTTTGACTTACCAATAATAAACCATACATGGCACGCATGTTATTAGGATTTAGTTTGATGGCGGAACAATAATGTGTGCGAGCTAATTCTAGATTTTCAAAACCACCCTAAATGTCAAAACACAACAAAGACATAGAATTAGTGGAAAAATTCAACAAAGATTACTGAATATTTTGAAGAAAAACAAATTTTTTGATCCTTCCTCTCAGTGTTTATGACAAGTTTGGACTATAGCAATTCTGTAGCAGTTAGATGTAGCTGTCACATAAATGAGCATGACGGCGACACTGACTACTTCAACTAAAAAAGATTAACTTTAGTCGACTCCAAAGTAGCAAATTCAATTCAACCACACCCAATGGCAGTGTCCATGATTTAATCTCTCAAAACTCTCTGCATGTTGGGACTGGAGTCCCTGTATATGAAAGAGTTAAGACACAGAAGTGAAGAAGAAGAAGGGGTCTGAGGAGTCTGGAGGCGCGCCTCTTGTTTACATTTTCATCCAACAAATTTCTTGCCAAAGATTACTTATACAAGTATACAAGTGTAATTGAGGACTTTTCCGGAAGAAGGGCCTATAGAACCAGAGGTGTGCTCTTCAGCTAAAAACCTCCATTTACTCACAATGCACAATTCTCGGGAAGAGCACACCCAATGTTTCATGGGCCCTTTTTCCAGAAAAGTCCTCAATTAATCTTTGTTAGGTCAACCTGACCTTCAATTCCCATTGGCTTCACTACCTGATTTAATCTACAGTGAAGAGTATGCGTGAATTTTATTCTGTCCGAAACATACTTATTTCAATTTCAATAGAAAATTTCATCAGTAAAAGCTAAAAATGCCGAAAGTTTCTTCAGAGCTGGGCAGCGGGGAAGATGGTTCCACAAAAATGTAAACAAGAGGCGCGCCTCCAGGCTTCACAAACCCCTGCTTCTTCTTCAGTTTTCAGCAGCCAATCAGAGATGGAACTTTGTATGGCGAGACTCTTTCATAAACAGGGACTCTAGTAGGGACTCTACTTACAACTAGCTCGGTTATAGGACATTTCGTCGACGACTTTTCGTCCGGATACAAATTTGTCGAGGCGTTTTACGTCCACGCATGTATGAAGGCAAGAAAAGATAGGTCCATGCGTTTAATTTTGGTCTATATGTTTGATTTCACTGAACATTTAAAATTTTTGACAACAGTTAAGAACATGTATGAAAAATAATCATACTGCAAGGAAAAGAATTTATGGAAACATTGAAAATAAGAAAATGGAAGGTAGATGAAGGTGCTTTATGGTAACTTCATTATCGTGTGGAGTAATTCTTGTCCTTACTGATGTCATTCTATTTTTGGTATATTTTTTTCCAAATTGTCTGTTGCCAAAATTTGTTTAAAATGTCAACATTTTTGTAAAACCTGCAGCTGCCGCTCATCAGGTTCCCAACGAATGATCATGTGAGTTTTATCAAAAATTATACCAAAATTATGATGTTTCCCAATTTTTGCAATAATTCCTGAATGGAGTTGGTGTTTTTATTTGGACCAATAAACTTTGGACATTATTTACTAAGTGGACCAACATGTTGCTGCCGAAAAAATGCAGTGACGTAAACAGTTGGACAAAACACGCGCGCGGACTAGAAGTCGTTAATGAAATGTCCTGAAACCACTAGCTCTAGATAGTTACAGGATTCACAGATGATCACAGAAAAGAACAAATTAAAGCAGTTTACTTACTAGTGTATACCTAATCTCTGCTAAATACTGGTGTAATAAATGACTGTGAGGATCGTGAAGAATAAGTTCTTCAGCACAAAATGCAGCTTTAGCATAGTCTTGCTCGATCAGGTATAGTGTTGATAACTCTTGCCATGCTTCTTGATCAGCCATAAACCTAAAAAAAAAAACATAAAAAGTTAGAAAGGCTACACTGAATAGTTGAGGAAGAAAAATAGATTTGGTTTTCCGTCGTTTGCTCATGCCCCTAAATCCAGCACACCTGAACTCTAAAATTCAAATTCTTTTAAAATGTCTATCTCCTCTGTAAATATCAGTTTTTAGAGAGAAGTAGATTAATATTTTCTATTTATTCTGACACTGTAAGTGCAAAAGACCAAAGAAAATAGTTAATGGTTATGGAGATGGAGCCTAGGAAAAAGAAAACTAGGATTATTCGGAATTGGGAATTTAGTCAGTTGGAAATATTCACGACCATTAAAACACTAATCACAAGATATGAAGATTTTTCTGTATCTGAGTTTGATTGAAGCAAAGGTGGGGAGTTGACTGACTAGCACAGGAAGTTTTAAAGATACTGGGAAAAAAGAAGAGAAAAAAAGATGAACCCTCTCACCTTTTTAGATAGTCAGTTAACATTTTGATGGCTTGTTGCGTTTTACCAGCTGCAATAAACATAGCAATTTCACGTTTTTTCGGGGCTGGATTGGTGCTGTCTTGTAGGAGTATATCAAGAAGTTCCTTTGCAAGATCATGCCTGTAACAGAAAAAGATTTTAAGTAAAAACTTTTTTCTTTTTTTTTAAAGTCCAGCCGCCCGAACCTTGTGTTCATTTTGCTTGCATTTCAAAGCGAACGACTGGACTGAGAATACAAAAAGGGAATAGGAAGAAAGGGCAAAAGAGACTTTAAGTAAAACCCGAAACGAAACCAAGAAAGAAGTGGCTGCTGCTCACCTCAAATTGTGCTGATTCCAAAAGTAGAGGTGTACCGAGGTTTCCGGAGGGGGGTCAAGATTGCAAATTTTCTGCTTTATAAATTTATTACTAAATTATAAATTTATTTATTGATGAATATCATTACTTTTTCTTTTTTTGGCTTAAACAAGGTGATTTTGCTACCTTCAGAAGTGAATGTTTAAATTTGATAACTCTTTTTTACTTCTTCACACTAAGTTTACCGTCCACGGCAAGAGTACCCACATGCCCCCCTCTTGCCCTGTCCAAAAGGTAAATTCCTGAAAAGCATATAAGCGCAGAATACTACAATCAAAACGGAAATTCCCATAAGAGCCAATGGAAACAAGATTTGGAATTTAACCGCACAAACTGGCATTTGTGCCTGCTCACTTCTGGAGATGGCGGACATGATTTTCGAGGTTATATTTACATTCAGGGTTCACGCTCAACCAATCACAACTTGGCTGATTGTCAAAGATTGCCAAAAATGCTCACAATCCAACAAGGCAGACCCAAAGATACCCGAAATTAAAATTAATTCAAAATGAATTTAAGTTTCTGTTCTGACGGTAGTATTCTGTGATGTAAGGACATTTTTGGGGTTTTTGTCCTGATCTGACACTTCGTACAATTGTTTCAAACCTTCGTAAATTCTGAATCTTCCCAGCGAAAATTAATAGCAAGCAGAAATTTATTTGCCGCAATGTCTCTTCTGTTCAGAGCTGCCGATTTGCGTAGATTTAATGACATTTTGAAATTCACCGAAGATTCCATCGGTTGAGAAAAGATTACAGAGTTTAGTTCAGAGTATGTCTGTAATGCTCGAAAATACTAGCGTCTTTTATCTTTTCTCAACCGGTATATTTTAGTTAATTAACGGCGTTTCCACCTATTGAGAAAAGATTGCAGATAAGAGTATTTTCGTGCGTTACAGTCATACTCTGAACTAAACTCTGTAATCATTTTTCAACCGGTGGATTCTTCGGTGAATTTCAAAATGTCATTAAATCTACGCAAATCGGCAGCTCTGCTTCTGTTCTCAATTTTAATGTTTCAAGATTATAATACAAATTTAATTTTAGCTAAATTAAGGTAACACTTGTTCATCAATGCCTCGTCCGATCTTGATGCGTAGAAAATTGAACTAATTGGCTGATTTTTTTTTTTTTTTTTAACAATTGGCTAGATTATTATTATATTGGTATAAATTACAAATAATTGTACTTGAATTTTTAGTAACTCTAATATCTATTGTACATTAAATCTGTACCAAGATCTATTAATACCAGGTCAGTCCAGTGGGCAGTCCATACAAACTTTTCCCCGCTACGCAAGTGCCTTCACCGCCATATTTCGCAAAACAGTAGTTGATTCCGCTGAGTAAACAGCACACTTGGGGTGAAGATACCCAGCAGACCCGGGTAACAATTTGAAACGGAACACGTTAGCCCCCCCTACTTGCTACTGGACTGACCAGTATTAATAGATCTGGCCCAGTAGCATAACCATAACCAAAAGGTTCAATGTATGAACCGTAAAGAAAAAGAGATGAGAAAAAAAAGTAGTAGTAGTAGTAGTAGTAGTAGTAAAGTCCAGCCGCCCAAACACGGGGTTCGTTATGCTGATATTTCACAGCGAACGACTGGACTGCATAAAAAAAGAAGGGGTAGGAAAGACGTAAATAAAAAAATCATTGCAATTGAACTTAAAAATTTAAATCCCTGAATAGTTTATGGCAGACACATAAACGGAACTCTATGGAGAGAGAGACGGAAGAGAGGCTAAAAATAATGAGTGAGTTGATGATAAAAAACAATTTTGCAAGAGCTCTATGTTTTCAAACTAACTACTTACTTATCAAGGGCTTGCAGTCCGATTACATCAAGAAGTTTGACTCTAGAACTACCTGGGAAACTATTGGAGAGAGTTCGGAGA